>CM060270.1:14668747-14853747 GCA_030684275.1 Acipenser oxyrinchus oxyrinchus
ATGTCTTTACTCAAGAATTGAGTTACTCACGAAGAACCATTTTCCTTTGATTTAGCATTATACCGCATTATTTAGCAGTATATTAAGGAATAGCGAGTAAACTCATCATCCTTGAGATACTGACGTAACCGCTAACAGGGTTGCTTCCTCCAATGTGTGTTCAGATACAAGTGATTTAACAGAGGACATGTAACTCAAGACAGGTCGTTTTTAACAGGTGTTCTTTATACACACGGGTTTGACACTAATTATACAGAGAGGAGAAAGGAGGAGACGCCTGTGTTTCAACTTACCACAAAACCAGAGGGTGCGTCTGCTGTGTCACAACTTTAACGGTTAATTACTTGAGACGATTCAAAATCTACAAAATCTTTTCTTTTCAATGAAGAATCACAGCTGGCTTGAAGTAAAATAAGTTATTATTACTTGTAAAATACACCAGGGGAGCCATAGACAATGTTTTGGTTTGACCTGCAGCTCTGTTAAACCTGTGAGAAGGTGCTACTCTTAAATTAGCTCCATGTTGATGTTTCAAATTTCATTCCATTATTTCGTTTTTGGTTCTAGTTTAGGTACATTTTAAAACGAGTAGCTATTAAGACTGGAGTATCGAATATATGGCCCATAGTTTGCTGCTTTTTATGATGTTTGTATTAATAACTGATTAGTCTCTTGATCTAGTGCAGGTGGGGTCAAAAGATTTGTCACCCATAAACAGTCAGTAGGGTCACAATTTTGTGGGCCTAACTCATAGATTGTCCTAGCAAGCGCAGGTTAGAACAGTCATATAACACAACCCGAGCCCAGGTTGTTTCTTGATATTAACATTAAGATATGTATCACATTTTTGCATATTTACTTCAAAATCTTATCTGAGATAAACAGTGTTAAATTCACTTTTAGTCTTGGCATGGTTAAGGAATTGGTGCTCCTTTTAACCCCCAGGTCAGGAATTTCTCTTCTTCCTTTTCCATCCTCCCCTTCGCCACCTTTCCAATGGCATCTCCCTCCACCACTGACTTAGAGGTCTATAAAGGCTCTCCAGTCAGAGGAACACAAACCCCTTTACTGAGTCAAACGCAGATTTAAGCATGAGAAATTGATGGAAAAGAGTACATTGACTCAGAGTCTACTTACAAGTTTTAGATCATTGTTTAAAAATATGCTTAAAAATGATTTTTACTGATACACTTTGAGCTGGAATCATGAAGTAAAATAGAATTGGAATGTGGAGGGGTGGAGTGCAGCTTGTATCTGTTAATAAAAGCACAGTGTGTGCATTAACTTACCTACAGTACTGATAACATACAGAGAAATCGCTGATAATGACCTAATGCACATGTGAGTATGTAGGAGGAGCCCTACTGATCCATACTAATGGCATGATATTCCTTGGTAATGTTCCTTCTAAAGGGCTGTCAGTTGTGCCCCACTGTTCATACAGCAGCTGTGTGTTCTTGAGGGATGCTGTTCACTCTCTGAATATCGCAGTCTCAAGTCCCGCAGCTCTGTGTCCTTGAGGGATGCTGTTCACTCTCTGAATATCGCAGTCTCAAGTCCAGCAGCTCTGTGTTCTTGAGGGATGCTGTTCACTCTCTGAATATCGCAGTCTCAAGTCCAGCAGCTCTGTGTTCTTGAGGGATGCTGTTCACTCTCTGAATATCGCAGTCTCAAGTCCAGCAGCTCTGTGTTCTTGAGGGATGCTGTTCACTCTCTGAATATCGCAGTCTCAAGTCCAGCAGCTCTGTGTTCTTGAGGGATGCTGTTCACTCTCTGAATATCGCAGTCTCAAGTCCAGCAGCTCTGTGTTCTTGAGGGATGCTGTTCAGTCTCTGAATATCGCAGTCTCAAGTCCAGCAGCTCTGTGTTCTTGAGGGATGCTGTTCACTCTCTGAATATAGCAGTTATTTTACCTTATTTTAAAAAAAAAGAATTAGCAAAATCACATTCTACACTGATTATTGGAACAGGTAAACATCTGCGTACAAATTATACTGATTTATTATCTTTTTTTTTTTTTTCTTAACAAGAGCACAATTGCACAGTGATTAAATCAGTGTTTATTTAGAGTATACTAGATTTAGGTGGGAAACCCTTTTTAGTTTGTAAAATTTGAGGTATTCAGAATGAATTCATAACATATAACAACCAGACACTGCTCTCCCATTGTTTTCTATGGAGGCCAGACGTTCGGTTATAGCTCAATAACAAATAAACCTCGTCTGAGATGACCCTAATTATAACGACACCTTTTCTAAAAGCATTGCTTACTGATGAAATGCTTCCCAGAGACGCTTGAGCCCTGCTCTCAGAAAACTCAGTGGACTGCAATGATTATTTCAAACAGAGATACATTAATAAATAACTAAAGAAATAAAAAACTGTAGTATAACAGTGATAATGGCATTGCTGTGACATGTTCCTCGGTAATGATGGAACTCCTCGAGTTCCATTATTATCTTCCTCTATTGACACACTAGGTATTGCAGCTAAAGGAAATGACTGCCAGACTCCGTATTAGTTTATAGGTTTTATTTTCCCACATAAACTCAGTTACAATATATACATAACAGTGCGTTGCTATTATATAAATCAGACCAAAACAAATAAAATAAAAATTAAAAATAAATATATATATGACCTCATATATATGACCTCATTCTTTGATGCGCTCATTGGTTCATTTTCCACTTCAACTGAAAACTGCCCTGGTCAAAGAAAACACACTGGACTGTGGATTCGTCAGCAGTAGTCAATTGCTCACTTTCCTATCTGAAAATCATTAAATTGTTTATACTAACGTGGTTTAATTGCTAAGAGGTGGGAGAGCAATGACACTCAGCAATGACAGTAACTAAATAAAACAACTCAAACGTGGTGAATCACGGTTCAAATAATGACACTGATTGTACCTAATGGCACTCAAACAGTGGATTATCTCACATACATACACACACACACAGATACATATATATATATATATATATATATATATATGGATATATATATATATATATATATATATATATATATATATATGATATATATAGAGAGAGTCATTGAATTCATTATCAATAATACATCTTTTAAAATGAAGCATGTGACTTTCTACAAACAACCTTTAAAATGTGTTAAAACTATGTGTTGAATAAATACATATATTCATAAACAAACATTAATATCATTTTATATTAACATACATTTCATTCTTAGCAGGTACACACATATATAGGCATTTCATGGACTAACAGACAGTATTAATATATAAATTCTATATATATATATATTTTCATGCAGGCATTTTTACATTGTGACTAATGTATCATTTTGTTGTACAGCACTCAGATACCTAACTTAAATCAGTTGCAGACTGTGCCATCAATGCTTTATCTAAACATCCTAGTTACTGATCCACATAATAAAAAAGAAGAACTTCCACACATCCTTTTTGGAGTTGCATGCAAACCAGAGAACTGTAATTCCACTGATATAATGATATTATAGGCAAGCTAAATAAACAAATAGTATAGTACACATAGTATAGTATAGTATAATCATGCTGATATTAATTCTCAGCAAGAGGCAAAGCTTTTCAAAGAGACTTCATTCAAATGCTGCCTTAAAAGGAACAGTACTGTAACTTTTGGACTGTATTCAAGAAGCAATGAAGAGGCTTGCTATACCTTCACTGCTGCTTTATGAACACAGTCGTTCTCATTATAATAAATATACGGAGCATGAACTGGGACCTTGCCAGCCTTGTGTTTTGGACGGTACAGTAAGTACTCGAGTGAGACCATTAATATTGCTTGTATAAGTACATCAAGTATATTGTTACTATATTTTTAAATACATATTTGTAAAATGCCATACAGTTTTTAAACAGTGCTACGCTACATATGTTTTTCCAAGACAACAGAAATACATGTGTTTAATTAAAGACACACAACTTAATAAGCACAATATTTACAGACAAGCATGTAATACAAAGATGAAAAACCAGTCAATAAGAAACAATATGAAACGAGCATTGTGTTGGAAACCAATTGAGTTGATAACTTTATATAAAAATAATGTGATGTATGAAATATTTAAGGAACATGTAAATATACAATATTAGCTGTTTTTAGCACTAATCTTGGACTACCTAATGTTATCTCAGGTAAGGTAGTCCTTATAAAAGTTTCATAGTATTTTTGCACAGTATTTTGCAGTTCCCATGCTTTTCCCAGGGTTATACTCAGCATTTACCATGCTTTACCATACCTCGCTAATCATTACAATGCTTACCTATACTTTGCCATGCTTTCACTATGCTTTTGCTATGGGAAACTTTTGTAAGGGAGTCCAAGATTAATGCTAATCAGGGGCTGTGAAACCAGCCATGTAGAACTAAGGATAAAACAATGTCGTTTCCTGCATTTCTCTCTAAACAATGTATAATTTAGTTTATTATTATATTTTAGATGTACTCCTTACTCTTTTGACAAACATTTAGACCATCAATGCCTTCATACAATTACTGGTATAAAGTTCGCTCTCAGAACATTGTGTTGCTGCTGCATGTGGTGCATAATCAAAGTCATTGCATTGACTTTCACATACTAGACTGGCCACTGAGATACCTCAAGGTCACTCAGATGTATACTTGTGTCTAATTTTCACTGTGAACATTTTTAACCTCATCACCTTGTGTGTTTAGCAAGACAGTACCATAAAGGCTATGTTTCCATGGCTAAAACAACTTCCCACATTTATAAGAACAGAAAAGGCTTAAAACTAGTTAACACACACTTGATCCAGTCTGAACATGCTAGTCTATGAGTTCCCATCGCCATCCTTTCCAAACACAAAGCCATGCCATGTCCCAGTCAGACTGACACCATGTGTATTAGTAAATCCACTTTGTATGAAAAACTATATACAAGGGGCTTGCTGTGTGGTGTGAATAGCTGCCAGTTTCAATATATAACAGTAACGTGAATGCAAAGAAATCCTTCATGCTGAAAAAGCATCATGTGGTTGTGCTTTGGATTGGATTGAGTTTCCTTCTGGCAGTCTCTGGAGAATCCAGCTGATGAGCTCTTGCAGAACGGAGCTGGTCGTGTCGGGTAGTTCTTTGTGCAGAGCGTGGTAAGCGCCGTCATACACCTGCAATACACAAACACACAAGTGCTAGACCACAGTGCGTTAACGCATCACTGATGCTGTGGAATGGACAGCACTCATACACATCACAGAAAGCAGTGTGGGGGCAGTACTTTATCATGAGGCTGTACAAAGCACTGGTGAGACCGCACTTTGAATTGTGTGTTCGATTCTGGTCACCACAGTACCAAAGGGAGTACCCTGGAGAGTCAGAGTGTTTCAGTCTTTTTAGCACTTTCAAGGTGTTTTAGTGTAATGCGAGGCTGCCAGTTTACTGTGGTACTGATAGAGGTTAACTTCACCAGCTTTAGGAAAGAGAGCCATTCAGATAGCTGTTGGTATTCGTACAGTATTAAAGCTTTGTTATACTTACCCCCGTTACTTACCTGGAAATGGGTAAATCTTTCTTTATAAAACACTGATAGACCCAGGATATTTGATATATATAACAAAAAAATAATGTGCCTTGAATATAGTGCATGTATATCTTTTTGTTAGGCTATATCAGTACGTTTTATACATTGTATTTTCATGAGCTACTGATGCAGGTTTGGAGAATACAAATACTGTTCATGCTCACTGTGTGAGTTTGATAGTGCCAGCCAACGCTGTGTGTATAACTGCAGCTGACATTACAACTGAAAAAGAGTAATGCAAGGTACATGGATTAAATGACAAATAAGGAACATCTGGTTTGTTTTGTACTAGCAAGGGGCTGCAATTTTCATCTCTGCCAGTAGATGGCAGACTCATTGACAGATCATGCAAAATGTATCTTAAGGTGGTTTGCGGCAGTCAATGAAATCCATGCCTGTGTCTCTTTGATACTTCATTTACATTTTAAAGAGGCATATTTTGTGTGGATCCCCTTTGGGAATATTCTCAAACTGTGTAAAATCTATTTAAACCTTTAACCTGTCTGGTTACAGACTACACAACACAGGTATTCACCTACCATGGTTGCTTGTGATTTCAGATTACCTTAGCAACAGTATGCAAATGTGTGTAAAAGCACATTTAGGTCATTCAAATTCATGCATCGTGTGCTTTAAGCATAGTACTTAATGCTGTGTGTGGTCTTTGAAGTGTAGAGGCTCTGAGCTCAAGTGATCCAGTCGTTGCAAACACAGAACACTTTCCAATGACAGAACAGCAATAATAAGCAGTAACACTGCATTGACTGCTGAACAGACCTGTGCTTCCTTTGTTCTATATACAGTAGTTTATCTGTTTAAACCAGCGATCAGAAAAACAGGGTTTGCAACATGTCACTAAAACGCTGATTGCATTGCTACCAAATGCATCGTTTAAAACTTTTAAAATGTATTCGAAGCCAGTAATCTGTACTATACCAGATAACTCTGTAAATGTTTTCAATAAATGATATTTTTATTTTCAATGTCTCCTCACAATCTCAGACTCCTCGCTTTGGGAAATACTGGGTTATATTTTCAGCTATAGGGGGCAGCTATAGGAGTGGCGATGGGGGAGGCAGAGGGATGGGAATGAATCTAAGGCAAGGAGGGCAGGCTTAACTTCTCTTATTGGTGCAAAATGGAACACTTAAATGTGTGTGTGTGAGGGGAACCTCCTCCCGAAATTAAGATTCCAATCTTCATTCAGTATTATTAGCAGTTACAGAAACGTTTGGTTCGGTGGTGGTTCTGTGTTAGGTCGTGTTCCATATCAAGCTCAGTGGGGATGTGCTGTCCTTTAGGGATCTTACTATTTAAGCTTTAGTAATAAACACATTGTGAACACTGGGAGTCTTTGTAGCCGATATGAAAAGCCGTTATGAGAAGCCTCTGTTAGAGTTCTGTTGCTTGTTTGTGATGCCCTGCAACATTAAGTACAGCATGTATGTGTATATGGAAAAGACTTTTCAATATAAAATACATTACTTTGACCCTGTAAACCTCTTACTGTACTAAGGGTCGTATTCTTAATGCATTTTACTCTACCACTGTGCTGAGTTTACACAAACAGTTAACGTTTGGAAAATGTTTGACAATGTATGATCACCACTACTATCCTCTACATAGCTTTAAAGGAGACTGATGACAAGTGATCTTAACTTCTCAGATCATCATTGAAATGCTGCATAAATACCTGTCTGAGAGGCACTGCAGTATACATTACAGAGCACCTGGCAGAAACATGTCTTTAAATATGGATGTGAAACATAAACCCCTGGTGACGACCCAGCTTTATCTGATGTTTGCCTCATTCTATTCAATGGTACAATGCCCTGTATGCCCGACAGTACTCAATTCCTTTGTAGTGTATTCAGATAAAAGTATGTGCCAGCTGCACACAGTCCATGCAATGTAATGCAACAACTACCAGTGTACCTAAATGTCTTCATCTCTTAATGCAATTGCTATTCCATGATAAAACAAAGCAGTGTAGTAGTGGTTGAACACAGCGTATGACAAAAGCATAGTAAAGCATACTAAAACCAATAGGAAACTGCAAAACCACTGGCAAATGTGTCTATAAAAGCTATATGAGGGTCTTATAAAAAGCACATCAACACTACTTAATGTTACTGGCACATAAAACCAAAAGGCATCTCTAAAGGTACAGAAAAACCAGGTCAGGTGCATGCATACTTACTCCCTTCTCAGCCCCTAATTATCTCTAATTCTATATCATATGGCATTTATAAGATATGAGATTGATCTGTTGTTCACGTGCTCTGAATATTTGATTAAAAGAAAACAGATATTTAATCTGATACAGTTCAGGTTGTCAATTCGTCTGCACTAAATGTTGCACACTTTGAAATGCATCTGAAATGCAATCTGACAGGTTAGGATTAAGTTGTGAAGGTTTGTGGTAGAATGGTGGAGGGTTAGGATTATGTGTAGATCTTTGGGCATCTGTCTTCTAAGCAACACACAGCGTGATCCAAGAACAGGGTTCTTAGAACACTGTTAGAACTTCAAGGTCCAACTGCATCTAGGTGCAATTGTAAGAGTTTATTGCTTTCACTTTTCGGTTACAGTTTAATTGCAGATCTCAATGGGTGGGGGTTCTGGTAAAATAGGAATGATCATTCTGTATCATTCCTGCTGCGCATAGTTCTCCAGTCAAGCCGTGCCTCTAAATAATTAACTCATGATCCTACCCGCAGCCACAGCTGACTGACTGGGATTTCATTCTAACATACTGACACTGAGGTCAGCTTGAAGTAGCCCCTGCACCCTTCGTTTCTATGCAAGGCACAGCATGCTTATTAACTTTTGTTTTATCAAGGACCAATATGAGGTAATGTTATGTCTTAAGTGGTGACTGCTAGGGGAACACGAGACGTCTAAAATAATTCAACCAGTATGCACAAGCAATAAGCTAGCTGTAGTGAACAGGACCGTGTGCAGGAGTTATACCAGGATGATGTCCACCAAGATCTGAGGGTGAAGCCTGCTTGATCAGTTATCAGGTCTCCTATAGAGAACACGCCTTTTCCTTTTACCTTCAGTGCTTTGTCCTGACTCTGTGTTTTTTCGTACATCAGCTGGGAGCCGCTGATATCGCAGAGTTTGTCTGCGTTTCCGTGGAGCAGCAGGAAAGGCCAGGAGATGTCAGGCAGGGCTTTCTCGATCTTGGCGGCGGCTCTCATTAACTGCATGCCAAAGGAGATGCGCATCCCTCCGTGGTAGTTCAGCTCATCGCTATCATACGCTTCCACCTGCAAAGAGACATTTGAGGATTACACTTTTCTTACTGTGTACCTGAAGTGAAATCACTGTAGTTCAGAGGCATTGAGAAACGCATGGCTGGTGAATAGATCTATACCTGAATCTGAAATATTATCGCCAAATTACAACTGGCCAGTAGGGACGATTTGGCCTCCCTAACTAGCAATAGCGACAGAGCTAATGCAACACAGCAAATTTGCAAAGCCAGGACCCAAACCTGTGCTTGCCTGACTGTAAGACTCACTCTGCACACCACAAACTTATGACAGGTGAGCCACTCGGGACAGACTGTCAAAATCGAATTTACTGAATATAGAAAAAAAAAAACACAGAAATCAGCTAAAAGTCTGAATGCACTCTTCCCTGGTACAGTTTCTGTAAAAATGTCTCTACAGATGAAATCAGAAAAGGCTGGAAATTGCCATCACATGATGTGAACAGAAACCCAGAATGAAACAGCTGATGACTGACCTACAGCAACAGCCTGTACAGAAGAGTATACAAAAAGAATTACCAAGTTTCATAAGCGATCGTCCAACAAGAATGCAAGACAGACAGATGGATGAAATAACATACAGACAGGCAGACATGCCCCAGGTCCACAGAATCAGATACTCTCAATAACTTCAACTAAATAATGTTAATATCAAGTTTCATGACAACTGGATAAACGATTCTCCAGATATATGCAGGCAAATAGGTGTGATATACAAACAGGATTGATGTATGTACAGATACACTCCCTATATCCCCCGAATCTCATACTCTCAACAACGTATGCTCAATAATGTTAATACTGAGTAATGGAAGAATCTGTACATGGAGGAGTCTGTGACGTGGGGGATGATACGAAACAGCTTCAGACTATATTACATGTCCTGGCGCATTGTTCTACACTGCCCAGCACAAGCAGGCCAAGGTGAGTCACACTCCTTGTCTGCCGCTCAGTGCTCAACGCTGAAGGCTTCTCCTGCCCTTGGAGAATTCACTGTAGAGATGGAGCACATCCTTCTTGCAGTTATTAATAGAGGCAGTGATGTCTGGTGAATAAAATGCCACTGTCCTTCATCTCTCATGAGTATTAAACACACAATTTGGAAAAATGAAAACCAGGTCGCTTGTGGGTATTTGTTTCTCCATAATGTTACTGTATTTCCCACATGCTGTGCCTTTCAGAGATGAACGATTCGTTTCCTCTCACAACATTCAATCAGATAATCTATTACACTAAGCAACAGAATATGAACATTGCTATTTCAGACATGACAATATTGTCACCCAGCATTTGATCTCGAGAGGACTCTGTGACATTGATCAACGATCGACTAAATGAAAGAATGCACAATGATGTACAACCCCACACACACCACACATACACAGAGGAATAGCTGACAGGAAATAAATGATTGGTTGCATGATGAAATTATACACAACTAAAGCAATCCAGAAAAGAGAAATGAAAGACATACATGGAGAAAGAAACAGACTGGCTAGGAAACTCAGATTAAATATTCAGTGTGCTGCACAAAATCTATCCAGATATACACACTGCTATTCATGTATTAAAAGGTATAACAAATAACACCCCAGATGCAAACTTATTGTTCTTACCATGTAGTAAAAGCATAGCAAACTGTAATAAACCATTGCAAAGCCCAAAGAGGTATAGAAAAGCATATTAATAAAACAAGTCAAACCATGATAAACTGTGGCATGCACAGTATTCCCATGGGAATAGCCTGACCAGATTTCCAAAGCGCAGAACTGGGACAGTTATACAGTATTTATCTGAATATATTAACCTGGATATTTTAAAATTACACATACACACTACTGTACTACACCCATAACTTTCCAGGGTAATTATTAAAAGGTAAAAAATAGTTCCATAAATTTTCCTCACCATGCACATTCAAAAGTTGCATAATACTACTATAAACCGAACTGCTCTAATCTGTTTCTTCAGAACATTCTGATTTGCAATGAACTGTCAAGACTGTGGGAGACATGTCTGACATGCCTGGCTTATGCGTGGGAGAGCTCTTGCTGGTGCACAATAAAGTTACAATACATGACTTCTATGTAACCCTTGGATAAGTTGTTACTTGCTAGTTTTATACTGTTGCAATTATTTCTATCACACAATCTGGCACTGGTTCCTGTTCTCTGTTGGTATCTGCCAGGTTTTCTAGTTTGTCCATGAACTGATAAAATGACTTACGAACCACCCTGTATTACCATCTCCCTCGATGCCATTGAAGTTGCTGAAACATAAACATCTGCCTGACTGTTGACCGCTGTAGTCTGAAAGCATACTGTTCCAGGTCTATTTCTGTTTGTGCATGTATCAGGAGGAGATCGGTCACCCAGAGCCTTTGTAATCCTTAAATCAAATGAATAACCATCTGAACATAATGGAAAGTACAAGCATGTGCTTCTAAATGGTACAGTCCACTACGACCTTCCACCTGTCATTACCATTCTAAATGGTACAGTCCGCTACACCCTTCCACCTGTCATTACCATTCTAAATGGTACAGTCCGCTACCCCCTTCCACCTGTCATTACCATTCTAAATGGTACATTCCGCCACGCCCTTCCACCTGTCATTACTGAATTAGCAAGGCCTGTAAGTCTGTCTGGTGCTCCTGTTTGGTTAGTCGAAGCTTATTTAAATGCATTCATTGTAATAACAAGCATGATCAGTTCTGTAAAGGACTACGCCAATAAATGTTTTTTTGTTCACTTCCTACAATGCAAATGAAACACACAGTAAGCTGAAGTGTGTCTTTACCTGGCTGCTTGGTTTGTCTTTTATCATCCTGTATGCTGCCTGTTCGAGGGTGATCATGTCCGGTCAGGACTCGGAATCCAGTAACGCTTTTGAATTCTTTATTTTTGCACATGTGCAACATACTGTTTTAATTGGTGGTTATGATTCTGTTAATAAGCCTGGAGAAAAATGCGAGATTAGACAATCTGCAAATCAACATTTGGATTTTAATGTCAGTAAACTGGCATTTCAGTAGAATTAAAAGCCTTTATGTTTTTGTAAACACTGTACTTACAGGTTTACAAGGTTTAAAACATTAATACTGTATGTACCAAACATGTAATGCACTTTTACTGTGGATATTTTACATAGATTTTTGTTCAATAACTGTCATCATATCCAGTACAATGACACACACCACTGTATTTCAATACTGTATGATGGTTTTTTATTAAACATTTACCAGTATATGCTTTTAAATGTAAATGAACATTGCATAAGGAGGTTCAGACTATATCAAACATAAAGCTATAAATATAACCTTGGCTGGAGGGCATTGATCATTGACTGTCGATAGGCCTGAGCCATAGCACCAACAAGGGTGTTCTCTGTTGGGTTTTAACTGAAGAAGCAGTCAATAACAAGGAGGCCTTGTCCCCATAATGGGGCTCTCTGACTGGCAAGTGAAAGTTCATAACTTTGAAGGTGTTAAAACTGATGTGCTATTGACAATTCAGCCCATTGGTATGACTGCTATTTGAAAACGGAAACTGACTTTAATGGCACTAACAATCCAGTATATTGATTTTTCTAATCTGTTGATTGTATTTAGATAATAAATGCAAACTCTGATACAGTACCTAGGAATGAAGCTGTACTAAAGAAAAGCCATACATTAAGACAATACACTTTTTATATAACTAATAAAGATAATTACTTATTGTTAAACATAAAACGCATCTGTCTACGTATTGCTCTGTTTCTTTCCACTTCTGTTGTGTACCTTGTGGGTGTTTGGTTGTGGATGAATTATCTAGAAACAATGTTAAGTCTAGAATATCTCCTCTTATCATAAAGCTGGCTATACAGTTACATCACACTCTTATCTCATGCTACCTGCAGAGGAATACAAAGCCTTCTTTTGAGGCCACTGGAAATCTTATCAATAACTACCAGCATCTTCTGCAATAAAACAGATAAAAGCAGAAGTTACCTCTTTCTCATTTCGCGAGATCCATTTGGAGTCTATGTTCCCCAAGCTCAGGCTTGGTAGCAAATGATTCAGAAACTTGGCAAGGAACACCTAAAAGATAAGACCCATGGAAAAATTGTTATACAAATCCACAAAGGCATTTCAAAATCATGCAGGAGCAATGTTATAGATACCATATAGCACCCAACAGCTTAGTATATTAGAACAGCGCACACATGAGATGTAAGCAGTAAAAGTCATAAGAAAGCCATCACTTTCTAGAATGAGCTTAAGTGCTTGACTGACAACGTGGGGTTATAAGAGGAAGGAAAGCATGTTAGTTATCAGTCGTAGGGAAGAAACCATTTCTCCATTTCTTTTATGATGAACACAAGTGTGAAATTCAAGATAACGGACAGCTCTAATGACACACATATAACTGAAGCTAAAGACAGTAGGTTACATACATGGACGCCACACACAACACTTACACAGCATTACAAAGAAAACCACTCTCATGATCACATTAAAACAGAAAAAACTGAAACCTTTTTAAAGTTTGGCTTTTATTTTCTTTAAAACAACTCAAACTCCCAGAAGCTAGAAGCATTGACCCTCCTTTGAGTACCAATCCCTGCTTTTCCTACGACTGACGTGTTTTAGTGTCAGCTTACTGTAGTTCATTCACGTGACCTCACAAAGTTGACAGGAAGTGTAGCATTTCTCAAAGGAACGTTTAATATGTGTTCTTCAATAACAGCTTCAAATAAATGACCATTACATTTACCAGAATGTGCATTTCCCATATACTAAAAATCCATACCTACAAAATGATGACCACATATATTAGGTAAGATTTACTGGAATATTTCTGCTAGCACCAGTTTAAGGTACTTTAAAATCTGACCTAGTAAACTGTAGATGCAAGGCTGTTTACTGGCTCTCACAACAGTGCTTTGTAGTTACCTTAAAAGGGTCGCTGATTCTGGATTCATGGTGATCATCGGCGCGATCAACACCAGGCCAGCAAACTCACTTCGGTCTCTCACATGCTGTCAGAATGGAGATGGCTCCTCCCTGCAATGGACAAGGTGACAGAATTAGATCTTATTTTATTTATAACAGTGCATGTAGCTTTGAACATAGTTTTTCATGCTTAATAAGGCTGTTATCCAAACCCATGTTGAAAATACCAGCTCCTAGATCTAGTACTACACTAAAACAAATCTCTGTTTGCAAGCCATGGTTTCAAATAGTGTTATGCTTCCTTGGAGGGTGAGATTGTTGCCATCCCTTCAACACTTTAATGATTGTTGCTAACAAAATAAATCCATGAATCTTCAAAGCCGTGCATATCCATTCACTCTATGTCTCAAATGTGTAGTTTTGAAAAAAGTCTGTGTTTCAACAAACATGAATTTTCATTTTGAAACAAAATGTTTGCAAGCCATGCTTTCTGATAATATACACTCTCATGGTCATTTCACACAGTCACCTGGAGAGTGAAATTGTCCCCACCCTTCAGGGTCGCTCTTACCTATTAGTAACCAACCAGCTGCTTTCCTAATGACTGACATGCTTTGTAGCCAGTAAGATGCTTTGACCCCGAGGACTATACTGAGGGGAAATGAGAAAGGAAATGCAAGTGTAACAGACTTTCTGAGAGACAACATAGCAACTGAGAACTTTCTTTATTGTAGTCTAGCACCATATATCATGTTTTCAAAATGACATGTTTCTTTCAAAACTGCTCATTTGAGATCTATGTACTGCAGCCAATAGAGGTTCACGACAGGTAAGACATGGAATTATCTTGTTAGCTTCAACCACTGTAGAGATGGGAGATGTCATTAATAGCCTTTAACTGCTGGGCTCAAGCAGTAGCAGGAGAGTGACTTTCTGGCTTAGAGGCCGATGAAGATGCAGGGAGGTTTCAAGAGGGAGCTTGTTAAAATCAGATTAGACTAGAAAGGGGTGTTTTTGTGAACAAAACAAAGCATACCCAGGGTTATATCACCTAAAGCTATAAACATATACCAGTATATGGTATTTTAGTGTAAAATTGAACTAGATTTTGGGACACCACAAGAGCACAAAACACTATACATTTAAATAAAGGCCAGAATATTTGCAAATATGTTGAATAAAACGATGTAAAACACTTCTGGTTTCACAGAACCTGATTAGCGCTTATCTTGGGCTAGTTTACCAAAAAGTAACATGCCCAAGATTAATGCAGTTGGTAATATCAGAATTCCATTAACATTAAAGTCTATGAGACGGGATTGGTTCCTGGGAAAATGTTGTTAATAACCGAAAGTCTCTATCAGGGTTATACATTATATATATATATATATATATATATATATATATATATATATATATATACACACACACACACACACACACACACAGTCCTAATGAATCAATTTCATTATTGAATTTAATGCCAATTATAATCGAGTGTTTAATGATGTATAAATAGCAACTGTCTTGTTGTTCATCACCTGACTAAATGCGTTGAGTCGAAACGTTGTGGACGTGGATATGTTTGTTGTTATACTGTTTATGTTTGTTCAATAAAATGAAATTAAATGAATGATAAACCTTTGAGTAGTGTGGATCACTAGAAGAACAAATCATTAAGTGTGTGACCTAGCTTGTCTCTACAATTCCTTTCAATACAGACATTACCTTATATTGGTCAGCACCTTTGTTAAAACGTAAGCATTGCAGTGCCCAAATGGGTCTTCTCACTTTTTGGCACAGCCATGCTCGAGGTGACTGCTGTGTGAGCAGCATCCTCCCGGCACTGACTATAATCCACTTCGCTGAGACCTGATCCTCTTTAACAGACACTGCAAGGCTCTTCCTTACCGATCAGCAAAGGCTGAGAATGAGATACACTTCACTCATTATGTAATACACATGACTATCAGCGTGAGGTACATGAGGTGTGTAGATTTGCCTTCCGTGGTATTAATATGTCTGATTAATAGAGAATCAGAAATCATTTACAGAAGTCCTCATCAGGGCGGACTGGGACCAAAAATCGGCTCGGGAAGTTCGGGTCCACCGCCCACATTTATGTCAAAATCAACATACCGAAATAATAATGAAGTCAGCGACGAGCGAGCCGTCATGATCGGCTAAAGTATCGGTAAAAAAAAAAAAAAAATTGATAATATACACTCTCATGGTCATTTCACACAGTCACCTGAAGAACAATCACTATGTGTGACCGAGCTTGTCTCTACAACTCGGGACCACAAAGAAACAAGGTTTGATGAATCATTTCCAACAAGTTTTTGTGAACTGACAAGAGACAATTCCTTTCAATATAGACATTACCTTATATTGGTCAGCACCTTTGTTTAAACGTAGGCATTGCAGTGCCCAAATGGGTCTTCTAACTTTTTGGCACAGCCATACTGAGGTGACTGCTGTGTGAGCAGCATCCTCCCTGCACCGACTATAATCCACTTCACTGAGACCTGATCCTCTTTAACAGACACTGCAAGGCTCTTCCTTACCGATCAGCAAAGGCTGAGAATGAGAAACGCTTCACTCATTATGTAATACACATGACTAACAACGTGAGGCACATGAGGTGTGTAGATTTGCCTTTCCGTGGTATTAATACGCCTGATTAACAGAGAATCAGAAATCATTTATAGAAGTTCTCATATTTGCCCTGCCTGAGCATACTGTAGTGTAAACCCCTGTTATGTACAATGTAAGAAGCACAAGTTTGCTCACTGTATCCCTGTCGCTGAGTGCATCCACTGCCAGGAATAATTACAGGTAAACCAAGTACAGACTGCAATAACAGGGCTGATGCTGACGGCCATTTGGTAATTGATTCACCCATAGAAACACATTCATGTAATGCTGCCAATTTATAAAGCAGAGTGGCCTTTATGTGATTACCAATGTGACTCTCCGCTGCACATTATCTCTGCATCCAGCCATCTCTCTACATTAAGAACCATAATCATGTTTTGTACTTTGCTTTAACTACTGCTGCTGCTGCTACTGTAATGTTAAAGCTGCTCCCCAAATGTTCCAATTAAACCCAAAGAAACCAGACAGAACACTGCGCTGTAGAGCAAATCAAACCTGGCCGGCAGCAACAGTGGACAGTGGGAAAGACCGGTATGGCTGGCATCTTGCATCACAGAGCTTGCTGTTATAACATGTCTATACAGCAGGTGCTCAATGTCACCACAAATGCATTCAATTCTTTTGGAATGATCTGCTGTTGCTACTGGCCATGTTTCATTGTTCTAGGGGTCCTTTATCCTTGGCATATCCGCCAGCAATCCATTTGAATTTGCATATCTGAACTGGTCTAGTAACTTTAACGCACAGACATTAAAAACGCATCAGTGCAGGAGCTTTATATGTAACAAATCCCATGCTTCCTCAGTCTCTCTCTTCTTTCTGAACTGCCTGGATGCCAGTTAGCAAAAGCATTTTAATAATGACAGTAAAGGGAGTGTACCATGGAATGTCCCACTAAGAACACAGGCAGGCCTGGGTGGCTCTTCCTCATGATGTCAATGTGCTGTAAGGTGTCCCTGATGAAGATGTGGAAGTCGGAGATCACCATCCGGTCTCCCTGGCTCTGCCCGTGACCCACTGCAGAACACAAGAAACAGTTTAAAAGGATAACTCTTTCACACAGCAGCAGTGTGCAATGCCTGGGACACAGCCTTGATGTAAGATAACAAAACCGTAATCGCAAGAAGCATTTTGGTGACATGCGTCTCCCACCACGGCTGTAAATGCAGAATTAGAGTTATCAGTAACATGAAAAAGCACAGCTGTGGCCAAAAGTGTTGCATTACCTAGACTTTAAGGATTCAGACACAATTAAAAAAAAAAACAATTTAGATCTTTTACTTAACATCACGCAACCAAAGAAAGTACAAAACGATATTGCAGAAGTCTACCTGAAGCCATAATAGTAGTATTTCATGTTAGATTTGGAAATGTCACATTTTTCAATTTGTGCCAGTTTTTCGTTAAGTATATGGACTACAAACAGGTACGTAATTCAATATATTAAAGTAACATTATTTAGCAGGTTTCATGTGACTATGAAGCAAAATGAGTTAATTCTATAGGGGATAGAAAACGTTTGGACATAGCTTTAGATAACCAAGATTTATATCCACTGCATGGATGTAAATCTTGTACACATACACATGGCATACATACATCTTCAGACACTGATCCCAACGTCCAACTAACCAGATTATCTACATGTATGTGTGATATAAGAGCGGACAGTCATGGTGCTTTATTATACAATTTTTAGAATAACTTTTGCAAAGGAATGTCACTTTCAAGTTTCATCATAATTGGATAAGCAGTATGGGAAAGCGGGACATACAGGCAGGCAGGCAGATCTTTGATTTGAAAATGCTAGCAGTGCCATTGAGGGCATGGGATTCCAGAGAGGAGTCAATACTGACAAAATAGTTTCCGGCCTAGAACAACACAGCTGGACCGGATAGATTGGTCAAAGAACTGCTGGCGTTCAGGTTTTGCTCCTATCGTGCATGACTGCATGCTTTGAAAATGAATACAGGGTTACTGTATTCACATGCAAGAAAAAAGATAAACAAATACAGGTCAGAAGGGAAATAACAGCTTGTAGAAACAATGTATGGAAATGATTATTTTTGGTCGGGTTCCTATTAAAGCATTTGACATATGGATTTATGTATTTAACACATAGTGCAGTTTTTATTTAGCATGATCATCTTGGGATGAAGAATGAGATTCCACAGGCTAGAGAATGCTAGCTAGACTCTTCCAAGACTCAGTGCTGCCCAGATGTGCAGACAAATACATCCTGTGGGAACAACAGTTTAAAAAGCGGTACTACACTACAATAAAAAGGGAAGAGATTACCATTGGCTACTGCTATAATACTGCAGTTTGAAACTGTTAACATTGGCAACTACATTTTAAGACCTGCATTCAAAAGCAATTTAAAGTCAGTGGTTGGAATCCCATCTGGTAAAGCTACAGAACCCTCATCCTGAGTTAATGTGCGTGCAGGACATTCAAACACGAAAAGTGTGTTGTGCAGAGCCCTATTATCATTGCTGTAGGTGTGGTAGTTGATTAGGGCAGGACAGATGGCCATTATCGTATGACTAGAGTAAGTGCAGTGTTGTGTGATGCTCTTGTGTTATTGATTTGTGTGCTAATCAGCCTTGCTGCTTGGTGCAGTGGTAAGCTGGGGAGTGCATGGTCACTCTGCACCCAGCCTCTGACCTGTTAAAATTACAGGTTTCAAGTACACGTTTTGAAGTGGGAGATATCTATATTGGTATAGGTGTGTGTTGTTTTCTTACAGGTACATTTCATATGAGTATCAGAGTTGTCTTTAATAATGGATTCTTGCTGTTCAGACTCATTTTGTATCATTTTCTGTTCCAGTTATCACATCCTAGGGGCTTTTTAAATCTCAGATGTTTAAAGTCCCTGGGCTTATAGTGCTCTCAGAATGAGGTCTAATGTCAAAGTGCATGTTCTTAATAGAGCTCTCAGAATGAGGTCTAATGTCAAAGTACATTTTCTGGCTACACCAAGTTGCTTTTAAGTCTGATGTGAATGTGGAAATGTTAAAGTCTCCCATAATAAGGTGTCTATTCTCAGAGCTATTTATTCCATGTTACTGTACACAATGAAAAAGAACCTGCAATTAAACTACCCAGTTGTTTGGCGCTAGTTCTGTTAAACAAGTAAATTACAGACTGCAGTAAACAGCTTTGATAACATCCCCTTTAATGTTTGTGTGTTCTTGTAATAAAGGTCAAGATCGGTTCATGTTTGATCTAGTTCCAGGTCTTGTTCAGATACATTCCTGGGCTGAATTCGTTGAATCCTTTGCATTTAAGATATATTCACAATATCCCTGTCTGTCTGTCATGCTGTCTCAATAGTTGGACAGATAGGCTGTTTTTGTTTTGACTACAATACCGCTTCAGCCCCTAATGATTTGAGGAAGAGTTAACCCTCTGTACCCCACTGCTCAATCCATTAGGCTGAAGGGGTATTGTCATTATATGCCTCTCTTTTTTGTGCATGCATGACTTATGTATATCACAGATGACCCTTTAAGCCCTGTACTATTGTTTGGTTTGCATAACAAGCAATCGCAAAGGAATGTAGACAAATTTGGTTTGACTTTGTCCCCTTGTTATGCAATATCCTGGAAAAACAGATTAAAACAACAAAAGTAATTTCTTTTTTCAATTGTTTTGCCCAAATTGAACAAATATTAAACAGATCCAGTGTTTTAAAAAGATAAACTTAGAATTCGATGATTAGCATTAAAATTATTCAAGCATGTCTTACTATCAACACTTTTAGCCTGCCCCCAAATAAAAAACAGCATATGAAACAATCGATTGACCAGAATACTGGAAGCAATACAACAAAGGGTTAAACTGAGGTATTTTGTTTGGCCAGTCAGTGAGCACAGTTACTGAGCCCTACACAAAAATAACCTAAAAAGACTCTGATGCTCTGATAGAGGGCTGGTATTCATCCCCTTGCTTCAAAACCGGACGTACTGTCATGTTTTGAACTGTTCAGATATATTTCTTTGAATTATGAGTACAAATAATCTTTGCAGCGTGGAATTATGTGTTTTGGCTAGAGTATAAGGAATGTGAGTTTAAAAATCAAGAATGATAATTCTACCCGCTGTCTAGCATCTTGCTTGTGTCAAGCATGAGTGCGATCCACTGCATCAGCTGCAATAAAACTGTCAAAACTACTTTCATGCATTTTCAATCTTCATACACAAGTATTAAAATGAGGTCCAACTGTTCTTATTTAAATGGCTTTTAAAGCAGTGTTGTGGTGTTAAAAGATTTCTTATGCATCTAATCAAAATGATATGCATGAAGGTGTACAGCTATGACCAAATGTTTTGCATCATCCTACAGAATTAAAAAATGCTGTGTCATAAAGTCATATGAAACCTGCAGAATAATGTTATGTTAACATAATGAATTATACTTAACGAAAAACTGACAAATTGAAAAATTTGACATTTTGAAATCTAACAAAATACCTAAATTACATTCCTAAAATTGTAGGTGATGCAAAACATTTGGCCATAGCTGTATGTATCATATTCTTTACTTTGCTATTCAGTTTGAGTCTGCTGCATGCTTGCTTTTCTCAAAAACATCACATGGCACGGCTGTTGAGTCTAATCTCACGCAACACATGTCATTCTTGGATCAAAACCCAACCAAAAAACGTTTGAAAAGGGTATTTAATGGACAGGATATTTAAAACACATGTCGATGCAAGCTTAGACAAATAGGGGAATAGTTTACCAAATACACACACATTTTAAAATATTTGTTGTATAATAAATACTGTATTACTATTATGGCTTCCGGTAAACTTTTTGTTTACACGATGATTACATGATGTTAAATAAAAGATCAACATTATGTTCATGTGGATTTTTTTTTTTTTAAAATAATGCCTCAATCCTAAAATTCTAGGTTGGCCACAGCTGTGCATGTAATAATGACCTAAGAAGAGACAAGCAGGTTACATCATATATCCACAGATACTCACAATCATGGTCGCAATCATTCGAAGGCATTGAAAAAGATTTGCAGTTGAAACGTTTGTCATTTCATTTATTACATTTCTTTTAGTATTTCTAAATGTTGTAACCAAGTTTTATCACAACTGGATAAGTGATTCTTTAGTAAATGTAAAGGTGACACACGTATATTTATATTTCCATATTCTAATACAGTTCTCAACAACAGCCAAATGACTGCCTCTCATTCAAAAGTATTCTTCTTATGTTTGTGTGCTAAAGAATGTCTCGACTAAGTTTCATCACAATTGGATGAATGGTTAGGTAAAAGTGTAACACGATTGTGCGGAATTGACAACACTTAAGCAAAATTAAATGTTACTTTTCCCAAGAAGGTTACAATTCCTTGTTATATTTAGTTATGGATTGGGAATGAAGGTGTTACTAAATGCCCAGAGCAGCAGTCCGATTAGACTCCAGCTGCATTTTTAGTTTTCTATGTACTCGTAATAATCTAACTAAAAGTAGAGATAGAATGACAGTATTGTTAAGCTGCAGTGTAATTGCTTCGTTCATCCTGAACCAATGTATTGTACTTTTATTTATTGTGTTTAGGTAGCAACAGAAAGCAGTAGAATCAACTTCATGTAGCAGCCTGCACAGAAGTGAGTTTATCAAAAGGTCAACATTTTCTGTTTGAAAAGAAACTTGACACTTTCCCCTGATTCACGACTTCTACCACTGGAGGGTCCGCTAACCCCAATTCTCCCACCCAAGACAGAGCTGGACTCTTTCTTCTCCTGAAAACCCTCCATAATTCACATTCACTATCCTTGCCAATTGTATGATCATGGTATTTTACAGCTACTCACCGATTTAAATTCTGAACTTCTGAACCAACTACTGAGGTACAGGCTGTCACCTAAAATAAATTGGCATCACAGCCCATTGAATGGAATGCCAACACAAGGGCTGAATGCAAACCACCAACCATATGCTGCAAAGACCAACATCTTACTATTATCTCCCAGTATCTGGAGCAATGTTAGAGAATGCATGCATGCTATAGTTTATAAAAATGCAAAGAACATGGATAATACATGACCTGTTTCAACCACTGGGGTCAGAATTCTGCCCTCGTTGGGGACCATTATGTTGATGACATGTATAAGGCATGCATTACTCACCCACCAGAGGATTGTGAGTAGTGTTAACTCATGCATGATTGCATGCTTTATACATGTGATCAACATCATTTGTTACAAAGGAGCATGGGATGAATACGGGTAATTAAATCCACATTAATTAATTCAAAATGAATTACTTTAGAACTCAGATGAAGTGCTGAAGATATTCAGGTGTTATTCCTCTCAGAATTCATTATGAATTTGCAGCCATTATTTGAAAGTGTTACCAATGAAAGAAAGCAGAAAAGAAAAAAAACATGAAATACCAATGAATTGTTAGAGGGTTATATAGGAAACAAGCTGTTATTTAACCACAGAAGAAAGCACACACCCGAGCAAGCTGCACATCCATCTGGATTCAATTTGAAATCAGCCTCAGAAGAAACACAACCTAAGAATGCCTAAATAAACTTATCAGCTAACAACGAAGCAAATGGATAACCTACTGAATGAATTTAAGTGCCCGATGCTCTGAGTTTAGTTTAAATATTTAGATAATGGATAAATATTTATTTGTCAGCACATTTAAACTGGACACGCCAACTAAAATATATAATTTAAAGCCATTCGGTCCTATTCACAAAGCTATCATTTATGTAAAGATTTTTATTTTTTTTTAAGTCTGTTTTTATTACTAAAATACTTCACACTGATGAAGGCACGTTTGTCGATTTGACTTTCTATTTCACGAAACTGTTCAAGACTGTTGCTAGCTTGTAAATGCTCGGTCATTTCCTAATTTTCAGAGCTCACCACAGCATAGGAAAACATGAACAAGCTACCCGAGAAAGATGAACCAAACTGGTCCAGTTCTGATAAAACAATAAAACAGGAACCACCAGAGAAGCTCAAACACAACAAGCGACTGTAATTGTAAACCTTTCCAATTCTCCAAGCAGGAAGCAGCCACAATCTCATGGTTGCTGACTGCTGAAACATGCATACATAACCACAGAAATAAATATTATTTTTCATTGTCATGGAAGAGTTGCACATGGCAGACTGGGCTGTGACTAAAGACAGCTATTCTATCCCACGACTATAATTCAAAAGCTCAAAGGCATTGAGTAACACTGAATCATACTGTACATGCACAAGCTGTGTTACTACCCTGTAACTAAGCAGTGTAACCGCATAGTAACACTAATGATAAAATCCATAAACTTAAAGATGACCTCCCTTAAAAGCGACTTATTAAAATGTGTAAAATGATTAACAATGCTTATCCTATCGCGGTATATTTGAGAAAAAAAATCACTTCTAGGCTTAGAGGTAGATTTGATCAATCAAAACTCTGCCAAGATAAGGAGCAATGTTGTTGATAAGATGTTGCTTTTGTAATGTGTTTTTCTATTCTATGTTGCCATGCTTTGTCTGTGTATTTTCTTAACCCATAAGGACACGTTGTAAAACTGACTTTCCTGGTCCAACGGACCCCAGCAATAAAGCCATATAACTAACAAGTGGAGTAAATGAATGAATGGAAATGTGTATAGGAACACTATTTTGCTTTTCCTTTACTTCTAGCCATCGTTTGGTGTAATGTGTTGTTTATGCTATGCAAATTGGATAAGACGCCCAATGCGCACAGCTGTCTCCTAGCAAGTGAAGGCACCACTGTATCGTGGACGCTGTAGTTTATTCTAGGAACATGTCATCCGGGCACGTGAGATATCGTTGGAAAGCCCCAAGCTTCCTCTTTCATGACTGTGTCCCTAGCTCCGTTTTTGAGTTACAGGCACTTGAACACACCTACCGATTTGCTGCGCGTCACAGCACTGGAGCACTGAATGAGGGGTGCTAGTCATATTCAACAGCACGGGACTCTTTCTTCTGCCCTGATTTACTGAAAAAATGTGTCCCTGTAGACTAGGCGGGCACACCCATGTGCAGCCAGGAGAGCCAAGGCAAAGCTTAACTTAAACACATTAGTGAACTCAAAGCAAGGAGGCGGTGTACTGTTTAAAAAATATGATACAACAGTGAAATGCCAAGTACATTTTAAAGTTTTAAAATAATCAATATAAGGAAAAGAGATTTTAAAACAGGTAATACAAAAAATGTAATTATGTGGATAACCATTGTGTTCTTTTTAAATGAGAACATTGCCAGAACAAAATCTCAGAGAACATCATTTTCTTTGCAATTAATTGAAGGCTAAGCCACCAACAAACAAGAGATCTCTCCACATAGCACTGTATTGAAGATGCTGCCCACACTATCTGACTGGCGGAGTCTAACAGAAGCTAATTACATACGGTCCACAATGAAGATGACAGCTGTGCTAAAAAAGAAAATGTAACTCCCTGTTCTTATGAGTCTATTTAGTATATTTAAATGCATCATTTAGAAAACTCATTTAAATGAAAGGTTGCATTGCCGTGAAGTGTGAGGGATTCACTGTGTCTGAGTCTTAATTTCCTTTTATAAATCACTTTAGTATCCTGCCTGCTGTCTTTGAGAGAAGAGCCCAGGCTTAGGATAATACAGTACTGACAGAACTCCACCAGTCAGATAAATATCTTTGGCAAGAAGCTGTGATTCTCATAACCCCACGTATTAGAACTTTTAGACAAATGTATTCATAACTTCAAGCACTCATCTGTTTTAAGAACATAAGAAAATGTAAGAATGAGAGATGGTCATTCCGTCCATAAATGCTTGTCCAGTTCCAAGTATTACTTCTGCGAGCAAGTCAGCCTATTGTGTAGCAAGGTTGTTTCATTTATTGTGTATTAGAGTCCTGAAATGAGTTTTGCTGGTCTGCTACTACTGCTTTCAATCTGTATACTTTTGCGTCACAGTAAACTACATAGAGTCATGGTAACGGGCTACTTAGAATATTAAACCAGAATACTAAACGATAATTTTGTTTTGGACGGCTGGTGGCTGGCCTGATAAGAACATAAGATGGTCAGCTGTTTTCAATCACGCAGCAATAGCACAACCTGTCTTTGTAAAGTAGTCAGGAGTGAGACCAACAGATTGTGTTGATTCCTCGTAATAAGGCGTTTATCCCTGCAAGTGTCTCAATTCCTCTTGGAAGTTCACATGACATGCTCTGGTTCACTTTTGAAAAGTACGATATGATATTCGGGGATTAAAGCACTTGATGAGAGGATGAGAGGAAACAGATGCAGGCTTATGATTACGAATGATAAATCACAGGGTGTTTAACTCAGGAATCAGTTCTAAAATATGTCCTAGAACTTTCAAAATTGGGTCATGATCTAACCAGTGGTAGACAACTACAGCCTTTAACTCTAGCATAGTTAGTCCCAATGGGTGATTTATTGGCTACCTTGTTAACATATCACGGCCTAACATATATAATACAGTGCGGGAATCAGTGCTTACTTTACTATTTTATAGGAAGTTTAAATCTGCTAATGTTTAGATCATTAAAACAGACCCCTGTATTTTTTTGCCTCATTTTGCATGCAACAACTCTCTTTATATGTGTAAAATTAACAAGAAATTGGTGGTCAGTTGTGATGTGTTGGATATTAGAGTTTGTGGTTCTGTGTGGTAATTGAATGGACATGCTGTGAGTGTGGGTTTGAACTGAGCCATGGCACATACATTGCATCTAACTCAATTGTGTAATATCACCCAGGGCTGCAGTACAATTGCATGAGTAGAATTACGTTTCAGGCAATAGGTGACACTAGTACTGCTTACTAACAGCTACCAACCATAGAGAATCTGTTTTGTTATCAATGGTTCACAAAGTAGTCTACAGTTTTGTTGTTGAATAAATTAAATATAAATCTTCATTACAGTACTAGTATTTTTTTAATTGGTCAGGAATATATTTGCAAAGTTCAATGCTCATCCTGCAAGCTTAAACAGATGAGCCAGATTACTGGGAAATGTTAAGCAAATGGTTAAACCATCTGCTTCTGCTTGACAACAATGGCAGCACAGCTTTTACCTTTAAATGGCAAGAACTGCATTTGTTTAGACGTGCTCCACTATGAATTCATTTATATACAGTGTAAGTGCCCCAGAGCCCAGCTGTGTACAGTAATGAGCCTGTGGCCTTAAAAACTTGACTGCTAGTTTTCACTCGGTTTTGCTTCTGCTTGTGGTCAGGCAGGGATACCTCTTTAGGTTTTGATGTAGCAAGCATCAAAGACATAGGAGTTATTTTAAAATGTGGGTTACTTGATCTGAGTTCTCGGTAGACAAGCCTTTATATAGAGCAGAAAAGGCCCATCAGTGGGTGAGTTACAGTGAGTTAACGGCAGCTCGGAGCATTATGAGGCACTCATTATAGTTATTACAAGTCCCTTGCCCACCTATTAGGCATAACTAGACTTATTTGTGGTGTCTCGACCTCATTAAGTTTCACACACTGAATGTTCTATACTAGAAACAATGTTGGGATACTTATTGCAACTCCGAAGCGGTAAATATAGTGAGTCTCAAACCATTCCAGCATTTGAAGACACTGAAGAGAGACCTCTAGTCGAAATGTACGTCATTGAATTGAAGTTTATTTTAGTACGGCTATGTTCAGCACCAACAGTGGTTACTAGTTATGGTTTGTGTTCTGTGGTTCAGTGCTTTCTATTGCAGTCTTTGTAAGAAAGGTCAGCAAAGAGTGAGCAAGAAGACACTAATATAACTAGCAACAGAACCCTTAAATACATTATTTTATTGGTATTAATATGAGGGGGCTGTTGCTGTACATTTCAGTGGAGACACAGTGGTGAGGGTATGGAATGGGGTACCTAGTCATGTTGTTGAAGCAGAATTACTTGGATCCTTAAGACCCAACTTGGCGTTACCAGTTAAAAAGAAGTCTCTTGTAACTTCTTTGAAATGGACGTCCCCAAGCTCAGGAATACTGCACACCTGTGCGCATCAAACTAGCATTCAATGCCAAAGGAAATCTGGGAGTTGGGAATACAACCTTGAACTGCACAACTCATATCAATAAAACAGAGGTTTGCCAATGAATTATACTGTTAGGGAAATATATTTTGTTTTATAAATTCCTTCTACTCCCTCATACAGCTGTTTTAGAACAAGACAAGACACAGTTACATTATGGCTAACACATGCACCTGAAGCAAAGCTGTATGTTTATTTGTATTAGCTACTCACCATGATCATGTGTGAGCGCCAGTATGGAATGTTCTGTGAACTTCTGGGCCAAATCGCTGTAGCCTCCACAGTGCTCCCCTGCACCGTGTGCGATGAAGACAAGTGCCCTGAAATCAGGCCAAAGCAAGACAAGTTAGGTGCTGTAAACACTGTCTGCTGAGCACCTGGGCCATCTTCCCCTGCAGGCATTTCAATCCAGGTACTGCGGTTCAGTGGTGACAACAGGGATTGTACAGGCTGGTTGAAAATACAGTTTTCAATGGGAAATGTTTGATTATTTAACTAAATAAACATCCCTACTGTAAGACACATAGTAGAAACATATAAACAATACAAATAACTGCATTTATTAAACCATATTTTACTGTAACTATTGGTAACCAATAACTAGCACACTCATGGCGTCCAAAAATGATCTACCAATTTAAATTAGTTCAATGTATTTATTCAAAGTAAAACAGTGTTCATGAAGTGCACAGACTTCAGTGGTAGCGCTACTTTTACCATATAGCTGTGGTTCACGCACCTGTATTACACGCATAAGTGCCTGTTTTGTTAAGCACAGCAGAGCAACTTTATCAGTTAAGTGTAAATAACTGCAAGTTGAAGTCAATCGAAACTATCTCTCATTTCATGTGAAGGTAAGCCAAACATCGGATGAGGGCTGGCCCTGTCAGACAGGGCAGACTGTGGCACCCAAGCATTCCCCTGTGTGTGGAGGCTGCCTGCAAAGGGATGGGATGGGATGGGATGGGAGGGCAGCACCTCCCTGTCGTATCTCATACAAACTTTAACAACTGCTGAACCGCTGTGGGTTTGGATCACAGATTTTTGAATGCATGAACAAAAACATGAATAATCTTTTCATCCCTTAATGTAGCCACCTTTATATGTCTAAGAAACAACCTGTGATGCCAGCTTCATACAGCTTTTAATTTAAATCCCCAAAAGCCTGTAGGCGTCTGCCTCTTTTCTGCTGTGCCTGTACTCACTATAAAATGAGGAAAAGCGATGCAAGTTCTACCAGGTGTTCTTTGAATCTACAACATGGAAGGTATGGAAGTTAATTCAGCTAACAGAACTAGTACTTCATGCTGTAACCTAATTTCACAGCTACTGTGTAATATGCAATGCACGGCCTATGTGGCAATATCGTCCCCTTTTTCAAAGCCACCCTCCCAGCTGGAGGGTTATCAGACTGTTCAGGTTCAGCAGATCGCTTTAATCATTCAGTGGCCAGCAGAAACTGTTTACCCAAAGCAACACTTGAATGAACAGCTTGCACCCTGGGGAAACAACTTCAATCACGTTTATTCTCCATCTGACTCGTCAAGCACCTGTGGTTTTCGTGGCACAAAATGCAGTTTTAATTAAATGAAAGGTCAGAATTTCACTACATCTTATCCTGTGTATGCATGTGGTCCTGATCACAGGACATACAGCAGAGTTTGAAAGTTGTTTAATAGCAGTTCTTGAGTTCAAAGAGTTAATACGTTGAGTGTAGAATGTCTCTTATTGTAAAACACTTCCACTGTTGGAGCAGACACCTACAGACAACATATTCACTTATATTTGAGCACAGCAGGCAAAAATGTCACCCTCTGACTGTCCGTCTGCTATTGGTTTAAAAGTGATTGACAATACCTTGACACACCTAGACACCATTAATGACACCCTCTGAGACCAGCGAACACCAACCACTGGATTAAACAAAGACAGCTACACAGCCCGAGTCTGGCCAGAAGCTGACAGCAATGATATATAGACCATCCTCAATTTGCAGCTAAAGTACAAGCAAAAGTTACTTAAGTATAGTAGAAAAGAAACACATCTTTGCCATATTAACACTTTGTAAGGATTTTTGTAAAAAGAATCTGAAATTCATTCATATCTGGTAATACTTTGAGAGTAACCAATGTATTGCCAAAATATTACCTTTACTGTATATATAAAAACATTTACAGACTGCAGCATCATGAACTGGAAAGACAGGTCACCCCACCTATGTATACATCAGCTAATGACAGCAAAACCGAGAAGTGTGCTACAATGCAGTGACTCAGAGCTTTCATTCCAGCCACCATTATTAAACCAAGCATTTTCACAGATGAATAGCTACAGGTCCATGAATATGAATCGAGTAATACTGATGCTGTTGACATACCAACAGGGCATAAACTAGTTCACTGTTGTACAAACAAATTGAATATACAGTATTACATAGGCAGGTCAAAGCACAAGATAACCAACTATTTCATACACTGTTTGACTGTAAAATCTCATATAACTCTTTCCACACTGGCTATCTTCTCAGTGCATGTGTGTGTTTCTGCACAGATAACATACATCACGGAAATATGGGTTTCGGTACTGATGTGAAAGTGAAATCTCACTGATGTATCTCCAATTATATATATATATATATATATATATATATATATATTTTTCCCCTTAGGAATTTGTGCAGTAACTTGCATTGTAACATTTCTGCTCATTTCATCTATATTGATTTCATCTATATTGTAATGGGGTAGAGGTGTGCCCTTATAAATGTTTCCCATAGTTAAAGCATACAAAGTATACAAAAACACAGTAAAGCAATGGTAAGAATTGCAAAGCCCAGGGCGGTGTGGTAATGCATATTAATAAACATGGCAAACCAGAATGAACTAGAGTACATGTATAATAAAACTGTGGGAAACTGCAAAAGTAACGTGCTGTACTCCAGCTTTTCCAATCAGGAAAGCCACACAAACTGAGGCACAAGTCGAGTGGCTTGTTGTTAGCACAACACACTTAGTTTTTAATGACCCTCAATGTTATCTAAACTGGGGAAGATCAAAGAAACTGCATTAGCTGATGAAGACTAATTCTGACCAAACTAGAATTACGTATCGCCTGGCAGTCGAGAGATCTTTCCTGTAGTAAAACAGAGAGTCACTACTTTACAGGAAATTAAAAATCTGTTCAATTAGAAATCACGTCATAACCAAATGTTTGATCTGGACCATAAAGCTGGACTGAAGTGGTCATTTATTCATTATAAATGAAATGGAAAAAGAAAAGAGCCTCAGTGTTTACTGATAGCTTAACAGGAAGTAGGGCCTAGTCAAACGGTATTTGTTTATATTTTATGCAGATTAGGTTTTTCAAATCACAATTTTCCTTTATTATGAAAAAATGGTCCAACACAATAATCCAAAAGCTAAGCAAATAAAAGTAGCACAGGTTTACTGTAAAACCAATCTTAAAACTGATAAGTCACTCATTGCTAATGTTGACTAGATTTTGGCCTGCCTTGTAATTCTAAAACATTGTGTGACTGTAAATAATTATGAAATAGTGATGATCCTGGCATATATCAACAGTATGTACAGAATAAGAATTAGCAATGAAATGTTTAATCATAATTTGATAAGCGAGTCTCCAGATACATGCAAAGATGAAAAAAGTGTGACAGGCGGACAGATGTACAGACAGAAAGACTCCCCATATATCCCCAGAAACTTATATTCTCAACAGCGTATGCTAAATAATGTTAATACCAATTTTGGATAAGTGGTTCTTCAGATATAAAAGGGGAAAATAATGTATAAGACTAACAGGACTACATACAAGACTTTGTGTATTTTAAATGGTACAACACTACACTGTTCTATTGATGACAGACATATATATATACACATATATATACATATATACATATACACATATATATGTTGCTATTGTACTACTGTCCCAAATATGACAATGCTGAGAACATTCAAAGGGAATATAGAGACCGACATTGGAAGCGTTCCTTAATCCGTCTCCTCTTAACGGATTAAAGGATTTAGTAAAATGCAGATCAAGCAATTAGTTGCATTCTGTTTGTTTATGAGTTCTCTCTCAAATCAGCTCTTCAAATGGGTAATCTTGTTTGCATAATTAATCCAGACTGTTCCTGATAGGTCCAGCAATTCAACCAGCATTTTTTTTAAATCAATTCCACATGCTTGTAAAAATGCTGTTGGCAGCAAGTTCCCCAAAAGCACTAATCTTGAAATACTGTAGGCTTGGGAATGCTTCAGTCCTGATGCTGTGATTGCCTGAGCTATTGAAGGTTCTGCAGAGCTTTAGAAAGCAGATTCTATTCCACATGGAGACCTAGTGTACTTTTTCATGGCTCCTGAAATGTCTTATTTTTATATAATGACCTAGCTACTTTATTTAAACTTAAGTCTGACACATTGTTCATAATTTACTACATTTATTTTAGTGTTTACATAGTTCTCATATTACCTTTTATGCATCAGGCTTGCATTATAATCTTGGGCATGGTTACCAATGAGGTCTGGCTTGTGATTGGCTGGTCTGATATATTACATTTCTTGGAAATCTGTGTGTGCCAGGCAGTGCTATGTTACGAATACTTGTGAGACAATGTAACAGTTCTTGAACTTCAAACAACACAGCTTGGATGGTCTCCTTTTGTCTTCATATTTATTTTCAGAGGAAATTCCACGAATTGCAGGTCTACTGACAACACAAACATTTACTAACTGATGCAGAGAAACAGCAGCTCTGAATTCTGGGTCCTATAACTGAACCTCAATGTTACTGTATGTGTCAAAAAGCAAGCACAGGGTATTAAACTAGTGGTTTTACTGGGCGACAAGAGACGTGATGAAATCTACACTAGTTTTCACTCTGAACACCATGGCCCTGTCCCCAGTTCACATACACTGTACATTAACCCTTTCTAGGCTGGGGTTGCTTTTTCAGTTTGATTACATAACCCGGCTTTTCAATATACATTAGGCAGCATTTGTTGTAAAATTTGGTTGAAAAGCCTGTGACATTAGTCTGATATGCATCAACAAATCGAACATTCAGTTCAGTTGTAATGAGAATGTATACATTAGCATGACAACACACAGTTGATGGAGTGGCCGACAAGATTTCAGCCGCCAGGAAATCCTGCACACAGAAGTGGTCAGAAGCGTGGGCAATTTCCATTCAGAGTCAAGAAATGTACAGTGGCACCATGGACACAAAATGTAAACTTCAACTACCAAATGGGGGATAAAACTAGAACAGGAACACCAAGGGAAAGCCCTTGTAATAGAGTGTGCAGGGAAGCAATCCATAAGGCAAACAGAATACAAATCCAAGGAGGGATTGGGTATAGTCTAATTCTGATCATCACAGTACCAAAGGGGCATTGTGGCCCTGGGTGTCCAGACTAATCCCAGGTCTCAAAGGAATGAGCTATGAAGATAGACTCAAGAACTGTTACAAAAGTTAACCCTAACCAATACTTTAAGTGCAGAACAGAAACCAGAACTAGAGGAGGCAGTTGGAAATTAAGTGGAGATAGACTTAGGACAGAGGAAGGACACAGAGAGTGGGGAGTGTATGGAGCAGGCCACCTAGTCATGTTGTTGAGGCTAAATCACTTGGCTCCTTTAAGACCCAACTTGACAAAGTTTTGAGATCAATCAGCTACTGGGAACCAGATGAGCTTAGATGGGCGAATGGCCTCTCCTTATGTTCCTTTTATGTTCTACAGTAACCTGGTACAGTAAGGGCCACATCATTGTGTAAATACAAAGAAAATCATGGATTTACTACACTAGAATTAAATAACCATTATAAGATTAGCTGCACTGCAAACCATTTTCAAATTGTAAGATGATGTTAATGTTAATCACAATAGACAGGGTAGGAAGTGTTTACCTCAATGGAATATCCTTACTTTGATTAGAAGTGCATAATAATAATCGTTGCTGTCTTGAATGTCTGTCCAATGAATGACTTCCCTAGTTATTTAAAGAGCACTGCATGACCTACATACCATGCTGATATCAAATAAACAGCTTAATATTCAACAACACTTTTCTTTAGGGGTTTGCAAAACCAGCGTTATTCATGCATATGTTTTATTTTATACAGAATAGTTCATTAACAATATCAGCCTAAATGTGTGATCCTGATTTATAAGTAAGAATAATTAAACACTACAATTATATCACTTGTGACAGCAGAATCTCAGCCATTTCAATTTGATTGGGCTCCAATGCTATCCTGTGTAACATCATGTGGTACAGGGCCCACAACACAGTGATTCAGGTCAGAAGCAACACATTACTTTGATTAAAATCAAGGACTTAAAAGAAATACCAAAACCCATGAACACATATTTGACATTGCTCAAGTGTTTTTTTTTTGAAGAGTGTTTAAGTACCAGGAATTGTGCATTGTGGTCTTTGTCATATTAACTACTGGCTAATATTTACTAAATGCTTCAATTTCACATGTTTTCTTGAATAATCTTATTTTAAGTGTAGGGTGCCAATACTTTTGTCAGCTGCTGTAATAGCTGGAGCTACGTAGTGAAAACAGCGTGCCAAGCCTCTTTCACACTGGCTCCTACCCGGTCCTGATCCGGTTCTGGCTACCGGATCACAATTCCACGTAGTGTGAAACCACGTACCCAGGCGACCCTAGCTCGGATGTGGCTTGGCGCTTTCACCCAGGTCGAGCAAGACAAAATGCATGATAGGCGTTAGTAGGTGGAGAAAGGAACAACCAGCCAGTCTGTGGGAAGGTTTCACTTCCATAAGCCGACTTAAAACCTGTCCGGGCCTGAAAATGTCTGAGAGTGGCGCTGATCGGAAGATAGCTGTTCTCTTCCTTGTGCACTGCAGTTAATCCTTAATATTAATTACATGACAAGTGAAAACTCTGCCATTCACTTTCACTGGGATTACAATTTCCAACGTGTTATCTTGTGATAACACGGGACAATCTGGATGAACATAGTAAACAATCCAACCTGCCACGGTAAAGTGGATTCCATTGAAGTCAGTGTAGAATACAGGAGCAGGCTTTTTAAATTGAATTCCCGGACTTGAAAAGGAAAGTCCCGGAACATAAAACCACTTGTATAACCAGAGGAAGGGCCACGTGTACAAGGAGGGAACATTCAACATTTTTCTTAACATAAAAACCTTGAATTTACCCTTTCAGATTGTATCCACTAGGAGACTGTCACTGTATCACATTGCATTCTCAATGCACTCTTAATTAACAACAAGGAAATACAAACGCCACTGTCACACCAAGACATTGTAAAACTCACTGGTCTTGCTGAACTACATTGTTCTACAGTTTATCCTGCTGTGTACTGTAAGAGAATCTATTATGTTTAAAGTGCATAAAGGCAGCGTTAGCTTCTCTAAGCCTTGAAACCTACTTAACAAAATTCCACTCATTCCATACAAATAGAATACTTCTGCTGCTACTGTACTTGAAGCAATTGGAGGTTATGCTGTAAATTACATCTTACAGTATTGTACTGCTGTGTGTGTGTGTTTTTTAAACCAAATTGTATTTTATTCAATAGGGCCTATACATACTGCCTCTTCTGAAATATTTTAAATATTTAAAAAAACTATTATGAACCCTAAAATGTCAAACATATTATCTTAGTGAAAGATCGATTCCTAAGAAAGGTAATAAAGACATTAATCAAAATCGATTCTTCCGGCATAAAGTCTAATTTATTATTCATTGTTTCATGCAAAGGTATTTTTAAAACTTTAATCTAATTAGCGTCTAATCAATAAAGAAATGTATTACACGGTTTACACTCGGGCTTACTAGCATGTGTGCAGTCAAAAGGGTCTCTCATTTAAATCTTCAGGCATGAGGACGTTTGATCAGTCAGGAATTAGACAAGAGTATAGGTTAAAATGTACTTTTGCATGAAAGAAACGTTATTCTATTGAATGTCGTGGAATGCTAAATCGATTTCAGGTAATTATTTCTGTAATATTTGTACGTAATTAATAGTATTTTTTATTAACGCAACAACAAAATAATAGAATACTGACCTTGGTGGACTGTCCGGTGTCCAGTATCTACAGAACAAGTACTGTCCATCCGCGTTGATGATATGCGGGACATCTTTGTATGGGACCCCTGAGGAGTTAACCTCTCCGACCCCTCTTCTGGCATTGTGCTTGGACTTAGCAAAATATCTACAACACAAGCGCGCAACACGTTATCACTATAAAATGTACGAGGCTGATAAAAATGTACGAGGCTGCTGCAATGAGAAACCAAGTTACTAACAGATTCATTGTACAGCAGTGTAATAATCGCATGTTTTCAATTATACACAACAGACGTCATAGAACAGTTAGACAGGCGGGTATGGCAATACTGGTTAACCACTGTCTCGTGCCCGCCTCGCTGCCCTTCAGGATCTCGGCAGTGACTGATGTAGACAGACAGAAGCACGCTCCTCCGGAACAGTTGGCAGGCGAGTCCATAGTGACACAGAGGAATAAGCGGAACACACACTTACATTAAATGAAAAGCGGACAAAGGCATGCCCGAGGTGGTTTCTTTCCATTTAAAACTGTAGCCCTTTCAATATTTAAAATTAAAATAGTCAGCAGAGGAAGCGCAATTGTACCAATTAAGTAAGTAACGTTTCGTCAAAGAAGTTACTAGCAAACAAGCCCGAACTAGTGTGGGCTACTATTTAACTAGCTGTATGTACCAATACCATTGTAAATATCTAGTAAAAGTAAGGCTATTTTATCACATCCTTTGAAACTTCCCACCGCAATCACTGTTAACATATCCAAAAAATAATAATAATAACTTTTATGGCATCACAGATACAAATCCTATGTGCACCTGAAAAACATAATTCCAATGAACCGTATGACAAAATATCGATCCAAGTCACCTGCCATAAAATGTATATACCGCATACAGTGCAGGTCATAACCGAAAGTAAAGCGATAGTTCCTTACAGAATAACGTGTTCTGTACATCCACTTGTTCTATCGAAACTAAGCTACAAGGGCTGACTGTGAGTGACACTAAACCGATTGGAACTGTACTTTAATAATTCACTTGTATTCATTTGTCTTATTGTGATGAGGACAAGTACTTGCCTTGTATAAATGCGCTGCAGTGGCTCTCCCCGATAAACGCTCCGTAGAAGTAGCCTATAGTTTTGTGGTAGTCAAGTTCTCTATTCAGTTGCTTCTGCTCGCGCTGTGCAATACTACTGCTACAGCAGACTCTGCCGAACTTACAAGAGCAACCAAACACGTCCGCGTTGCCAAAGAGGCGTGTTTAAAAGCCGGGGAGTTGCCAGTAGGGGAATTCTCCAATTGTGAACACACATTGCTTTACATATCGTCGCAGTACTGATTCCAGATGATTAAAAACACGTTTAATTAGAGGAGATAAATATAGAATGAATATAGCAACGCGTACTATTCAGGTATGCCATGCTTCTAATTAAGTATTTAATGGCCCTTTAAAAATTCAAGCAAAGGCCAACACTAGTGAGAGCTGGTTTAAAATGCCATTGCAGTTCTTCAGAATTACATCATGGAATAAAACCTTACAGTTCCAAATGAAGTGGAAATAGACTTAGGATAGCGGCAAGGAGACAGTTCTTCACACAGAGAGTGGTGAGGATATGGAATGGGTTACCTAGTCATGTTGTTGATGCTGAATCCATGGGATCCTTTAAGATCCAACTTGACTAAGTTCTGAGATCAGTAAGCTGCCAGGTTCGGGCAAGCACAGATGGGCGAATGGCCTCCTCTCGTTCGTAACTGTCCTTACATTTATGTTTTGGATGCTTCTTCTTGTCTATCACAGATGTTCAAATAGTTGTGTTTCATTAACTGCAAGTTCTCTTCAGTGGTGAGCCCTGGTTATATAATCACCAAAAGTCATTCCTCAAGCCTTGAACAAACAGAAATGCCATAAGTGCAGCTGCAAAACATTCATATTTACACTGAAGCAAACAGAGTCACTTTGTTTAAGGTGTTGTTCACTTTGTCAGTGTGTCTTGTAAAATATCAAAAGACACCAAAAGGTGAGGTTTACAGATTATATATGAACATCATGCTGCCAGCAGTAGCAGGAGCTTGTCAGTTTCATTCACAGTGACATACATGTAATGGCTAGCTGGTTACATTTGGTAATGTAAACATACTGTCCTGTTAATATTGTTATTCAGCTGTCCAGGAATTCTGATAAGTGCCCCAGGTATGGGACAACAACCGTACCAATATTAAGAATAAACCACAACAGAAACTCCTTATGGTACAGTTGATGTCATGAATGGAGTTTCTTTGTAATTTGTTGTGGCATTCAGCCACAACACATTACAAAGATCCTCAGCCTTTTCCTGATAATTCCTGATAAAGCAGAGTGCACAACAAGTTAAACTAGGAAATGATGTAGTAAACAGACTGTGGTTAAACCCCCAGGTCAAGGCTGGTCAGCACCCTTGAATTGGTAGGCCCAGGCTCTGAAACTGCAGTTCAACTCTCACGCGTGCATAAATCACAAAACAAAAGATTGAAAACAGAAACACTTCAAAGCATTACAAACAAAACAGCACCCAAGCTTCAGCTGGCTCCCTATCTCTTTCTGTTCACACTGGGCAAAGCACCTTCACTGAACCAGCTCTCTCTACCATGTACTGCCAACAAACACGCCCCTGTTCCCCTTTTATAGGCTGTGGCCAGGGGTTGATTGACAATCAATAATCCAAACAACACATTCCACACTTTTCCACCTAACCATTAAAACATACTTTTCAAATTAAGTAATTCAACAATTACACACACCAGTTTAAACAGGGTGGCTGTTTTCTATGTCTGATCCAAGATGGCTGTCAGCCACAAAACACACATTTCTCAGTGTGCTGAGCCTTTGCTCTGTCACACAGACACACAGCTATCGTATTTTAAGCTGTACTATTCAACAACCACACTGCTCTCCCAGTGTTTTCTATGGAGGTCAGCTGTTCTCTTATACCCCAATAACTGAAAAGATGACCCTAATTAAAGACACCTGTTCTAAAAGCACTGCTTATTGCGAAACGCTTGAGCCCTGCTCTCAAAATGAACTACAATGAGTATTTCAGACAAGCAGAGGTAAATACATTAGTAAGTGTAAACAGCTGTAGTATAATAAGGATAATGACATTGCTGTGGCATGTTCCTCAGTAATAATGAAACTCTTTCCTTCATATAACATTAGACTCGGGATTCCCATTATTAGCTTGTAATGTGCCACAGCGATGCCATGTCCTTTTAGCTGTTCTTTACTGTAACACTTGAAATGTATTTGCTTACAATTGTAAGTTAAGCCCTGGATAAGGCGTCTGCTAGAAATAAATAATAATAATAATAATAATATTTATACCTGCATATCTTCCCTGTCTCTTATCTAATTGTTTCATGCAACCTCCACCTCCCCATCTCTATTATTACCAGCTGCATTTCACGACCAGCACCTCAACATAATGGGGACAGACCAAGTCTCCTAGGGAGAGAGAATCAAGGCCAAAGTATCTTCATTAGGCACACTTCAGATCTTAAATCAGGCATCCCTATATTCTCATCATATAGTTCAATGTCTCATAAAACTCATTGCTTTGTCCCTGTTTTCATACACATGTATTGTGAACAATGCTAAATCGTGCACCTTCCTGATTGTTTTTAACAGTTCTGTTCTGGTACTGCATCGTAAGTTAAATATTCATGTCTTTTATCTGATTTGAGGCATATGCCGGTCGATATGGGCTTCACCTTTCTATCTGACCTGTCTTCCTGTACCATAGCAAAATAACATTTCTTGGTTTTCAATCAATCAATCTGCCAGGGGAAGTCCAGAAAAATACCCACGCGTGGATGTCTCCTGGGGCCCCTAGTGCTAATCTCATACATAACAACAAAAAGCACAAAACATACAACTGTATTGCAAAACATCTGAGAAACAGCTTTACATAGAAATACTATGGTTACATCATCATTTCAATTTATTAGAGGTCAGAGTCCTAGAAGCTCAGACAAGTAGACAAATGTTCCTGCTTTGTCAGTGTAATGAAGAATTGACTTTGTTTTAGTTTCAATTGTTTTATCACAATAGTGACCACTCCAAAGAAGCCTGAATAACCACTACACACAATCTTGGACCACAGACTACATTAATACTACAAAATAAAGTTTATAACATTATCGGATTATACCGTTCTGAAAGTTCAACCAGAGCCTAGGAGTTTACGATAAAAGTTTGGAAAAGTTTCACTAAAACATAAGTCAGTTATCGTGCACACCAAGCATAAGGATACATTTTGAAGGAGGACCCTAAAACAGTCTGTGTCTTTTAAGAGCAATTCAGATTGACCCTTTGAAGGGTCATTATAAAAGTTAAAGGAATACTTTATACTTCCATCTGTATGTCTCACTTACATTTTGCAAATATTTGGAGAACCGCTTATCAAATTATGATTAAACATTTCTTTGCTAATTCTTATTCTCTAATATACTGTACATGCCGTTGATATGTGTCATAGTCATCAATGCTTTCATCATACCGGTAGCTTGAATTCACAGACATAGCAGGGGATGACATACTTCTTAAAACATCCATTGAGTGAAGAAAGAGTAACAAATGATGACACATAGCATGAGATAATAGTGAGACAGAAAAATATTACGCAAATGTACAATGTATAAAACATTCCTTAAACGGCAGCTGATAGTTGTTGTGTTTAGGCCTTTTGTATTAATCTTGGCATGCTTATATCTATATAGAAATGAATCATGAATTATAATTCAGGAATACATCCAACATAACCCATCAAGCTTCCTCCATGTCTTCATTGTTTCCCTGTTTGCAGGGGTAAGGCACACTTCCTGATACTGGCCTTCAAGAGATTTCTAACAGAACCAAACAAGTCAGATACATGATCTTTGTTAAACAGAACTTATTTGGGAAGGATTGTAAGACACTGTCACTGGAAAAACTGAACACATTACAAATAACTAACTTGCCAGAATTGTTCACACACTTTCATTTCCTCTTGGTTACATTAGTCATCAATTAAACAATGCAACTCCTCGCTGTCCATGGTGACCTCGTTTTTGACTAATTATATATATATATATATATATATATGTGTATGTGTGTGTGTGTGTGTGTGTGTGTGTGTGTGTGTGTGTGTGTGTGTGTGTGCACATCTTTATGCATACCTGTACAATATCATTGTTCTCCTATGGGAACAAACATCTTTTCAACCAGGAGGTTAATTATTTAAATATGCATGTCGATTATGTAGTAATATGTCAGATTATTAAAAAACAAAAACAAAAACTTTTTTATTGTTATTATTTTGTATTATTGTTATATTGGTGTCATTGTTTCATCGTATTTCTGAAAAAATGATAATTAAAAATGTGACTGAAACATGGTACAATGTGTCCATTTTGTGGGACACTTTGCATTTACTCTGTACCTAGAAAATGACTGTAGCACTGCTCTTACCTGCAGGTGTCAAAGGTAGCAATTGGGGACAACACCAAAATCATTTTTGCATGTCATTTATATATCAAATATCATATATATATATATATATATGAACACGTGGTTTCTTTAAAAACAAGTAGCCCACATTGCGTTCATTGTAGTTTTATTTTGAGCGAGCTTGTGTGACCAATATTTTGACCCGTTTTGCACTACGGTGTGTGTCATGTGTTTGGTCTATTTTAAACTTCTATTGCCGTGCAGTCAGCTTGCTTGCTTGGCACGTTCAGAGTTCGTATTGCAAATAGATCATGTAACATTCAGATGTATTTCCCGTGTCTTGCTGCATGTAGGCCACATTTTTATTTTTGTTTTCAAGAAAATATAAAAGTAGCTTTTTGTAGCGTCGCCAGAAAGTCAAGCGGACGTTGTAAGTAATTTACCGTAATGCATAACTTTACTGCATGCATGTTCCAGTGCATGTGTTGTGATTTATTACTCATTTAAATATGTTTGAATACAGTGGAATTCGCTAAGGATTATCCTTTAACACAAAATTAGGGTTTGATTATTAAATCAAACTAGAGTCTGAACCTAATCAGGCACAGATACTTAGTGCAACAAGGGTTGTAACATTAAAAGTGTGTTTCTTCCAGAAAAAAAAAACTTGCTGAATAGCTACTGTGCTTGTTAGCACATTCAAAGAACAAACAACTCTTAAGCTTGATAATACTTTACTACATGTAGAAATAAATATTACCTCAACACCCAGAAGCCACAGTACAGTTTTATAGGCGAGACCAGAAAATTGAAAGGCAGTTGTAGGTTAACAAAAATAAATAAGAACTGTGGCCTAATATAGCTTCTCTCTTGGTACAATTGGGACATAAGAGTGTAACCATTAACCTGCTTCTACCCAACACGGGCCCCCATGGATTAAATTGGAAATGCATCAGTAAGCAGCACCCACATAGAAAAAAGTGGCATTTATTACACCCACTTAACACTCTGGTGTCCCATTTGTACTTTGTGAGAAGACATGTCTGAGAGCTATACAGGAGTGCTTTTAAATTCGGAGTTTTAAAAGTCACCAGGATGTGAGAAAATTATTCCAGCATGTTTCTAAACAGCAAGAAGAATACACCAGGTTTATTTGTGGGAATGGGCAATTCATTTTAATAAGTTACGTTATAAACATTCTGCTTTCAAATTACAAACATCTGTTTCAAGGACCAACTGTAGCAGCTGTACAAAAGCTGAGCATACACGAACACTGCTGACATGCTCAGCAGCGGGAATCTGACAACCGCGGCTTCAACCTGAACAAATACGGAAATCACAAAATGCACGACGACCCATGTAAAGTGTAGTACTATTCCTCCAGCCTGGCCTGGGTTAAATCAAACCTTGAAGCATTGCTTTCTTTGGAATAAAGGTGGTAAGAAATCAATCTGTGAAATGGTTTATTATTAAATCTAAGCAGTAGCACAGCAACTAATAACACTTAAACATTTCATATCTCAAATATTATGGCCAACCCATCTAAAACAAGGAGAACATCACACTGTATAGTAATACTATTTAAAAGCAACAGCTAATGGATATATCCTGTGTTCCCTCGTTATTTTACAGTTCGATAATTCACAAATTAACTTACTTCATGCTAAGTTGACAGTATATTGTACATTACTACACTATATTCGTTCCTTTACTAACTCACTGTTTTCAATATTTCACAATTTGTTTGATGTGTAAGTCAGACTGAAGTAAAGAGGAAACACTGTACTGTACCTTAAACCATTTCTAAATGTAGTAGCAGTAACACTTCCTGTCATTAACGACTGATAGTGCTGCATGAATGTACTTTTATTATTTTAAAATAATAATTTTAATTCACAGTTTTTACTTTTGATTTGCAAATGTATAAATACATACATAAATAACAGCACATAATTGAATTCATTTTATAGCTTTATAAAGGTTTAGGTCAATTGTACTGTGTACTGTATAATATGAATAAACAGAGGCCTGTTTGGCAACTTTCATTGTGTATTTAACGTATTAATGAAGAAATATGCAAAGCAAGTGCTAAATATTTAAATAGAGCTGATGTGCATGCATATTAACTTAATTGTGGTTAATTAGGATGGGCATTTTGAAGAGGACCAGATATGAGTTGCCCTGGGCCCAGTGAGTTTTAATCCAGCCTGGCTAGCAGATAACAAAGCCCCATCTACCCTACCTTATTAAAAGCAGTATAGAAAGAACTGCTAAACACACATTGGATTAAGCCCGTCATGTTAAAATGAATGATCACCTGGTCATGGAGTGGTTTAGCGTGCATGAGTCCACAGGAAGCCATTATTCACTGCAGTCTGAGATGGTAAAGAAACATGCATTGACATTTAGTTTTTCTTTGGTTTCCTTCTATTCATTCTAGAGAGGTTTATAAATAGGTTACATCTGCAATTGAAGTGTAATATAGCTCCCACTGTCTGTGCATCATAGACCGATGGGTCTCAAACAGAATAAATGGAGATGAGATTTACAGCATTATATCATTTTCTTTTCAAAGCAAGAAGAGCTAAAAGAGCAAATTATCTTGAAAATGTCTCCTTCAGAGTTTGATGTAATCGGCCCCTTTGTGGTTATTTGAAAGAGGCTTTAGCTGGTATAAAACAAGCATGTCAGTAACATACACCCCCCTCCACGGCTGTAAATTCAAAATCAGAGCTATCAGTATGATGAATAAGTGGATAACCATGACATCTATCCAAACGTGGAAGTCTGACATACAGATGAATGGATGAGTGGACAGACAAACAAGCCCTTAGAACCCCAGAATCTGATATTATCAATAGATGAGGCTAAATATCGTGAATGAGAAGTTCAATGGCAATTGATGAAGTGGTTTTCCATGTATGGAGAAATCTGTGAAGTGTGACATACGTACATACATACAGCCTCCTCCACTAGATCCCCTAAAGCCTTTATCAAGTGCAAATGCTACACTGATGAAGGCACTAGCTCCAGCCAGAACGTCAGCTTACTTGACTTAAGGCACAATCTATTTTCATCTTATCGGACACATTTCTTTAGATCTCTCCCAACCCCCAGAGGCCATTTGTATTCTTCAGTTCCTAGTAAGTTTTACCTGTCATGATCTAGAATACTGATATATAGTAAACTCATTGTGAAGAATAGCAAACGGGCTGATGGCAACCTCTTGTTTGTAATTTTTCTTATGTCTTTTGCATGAAGTATCCCATTCATTAAAAATGTATTCGATATGTTGAATGACCAGCAAAATGCTGCTGATTATTTGTATTCTTACTGCCATACTAATAAAGCTTAAAAAAATGACCAATGTTCTTTTGGTTTGGCACTGTATTCTCAGTATATTTGGGAGTTGAATGGCATTATTGTGAGAACAGGGGAAGTGGTTTTGTGGTGTGAAAAGCTTCTGAGATCATGGCTGAGGGACACACACACATAACTGGCTAGGAAAGTCACACAGAAAGGAATAGTGTTCAATGGAAAAAAAAATCACCCAAATTAACAGCGGTAATGTATTTGTGAAATCAGTACTTGAAGACAATTTAAAAAAATATATAGGGCTATAGTCACAAGGCATTTCCCACTGTGTTCATTTAACACCATTTTTAAATTTAAACAAAGCAATGGGCATGTTTACAATGACTTTTGGCATCCAGAATGGAACATTCTTTTTCTAGAATGTAGATATCATCATACAGTCATGGTACTATACTTTTTACTTCAGAACAAACAACACAGGACAAAACAACCCCCTCCCCCAAATAAAACAAAACAACTGTAAAAACATAGCCATTGATGCTGAAAGGCTTTAAATAAATAATTCTGGGTTCATTCTAGAAATAAATAGACACCCTAGCTATGAAGTAGCATCTACTGACCGGGTGCAGTCCTATCTCTACACTGTTTTAAACCTTCATCTGTTTGCTCAGCCAGGTGGTTGAAAAAATAATGCCAGGGTTTAATTGTTTTATTTGGCAAAAATGTATTTCTTGCCAAGTTTTGTTCTGTATCTATATACATAGCTATACTAAATAGCTATATTAACTTGAATTATCAACAAGTTATATAGCTATTTTGTTTCTCAGACACCTACTTTGATAAGCGATAGTTAAAGGGTTAAAGTTCCTTGCAGTGGTGACTGATGAATGAGACCCAGATACCAGATGTCAAAAGCTTTTATTGTATTTGAAGACATTTTTTAAACACTGTTACATTTCAAGCTTCAAGGCATATTGTAGGAAATGAGCATTTGACTCCATTACAATTCTAATGAAATATTAAATTGCTGCACTTACAATACTCTCAAACCTGTAGTATTCTTCTGTTGTTTCCCTTCCAGGCAATACAAACGGAAAGGGCCAATATTTGTGAATTATTAAAATGTAATGAATGAATGTATCAATTATGAAGACTTACAGTTCAGGACCAGGTTTATTATCTAATTACAACAGTAACCTTTTTTAAAACATTAACATTGCAAAGGAATAGTGTACACCCAACTGTACATAATAAGGGTGTCAGTTCTAACAAGGGGTTCTGATGACAAGATAAACACACAAGAGCAAAGCAATGTCATCAGAACCCTGAGATAGAATTACAGCCTTGTATGTATAGTTATGATCATTTGTTCTAATACAGTACGTGGTAACAATAAAAGTGTACTTACTGCTTGATATTTAAGGTGGTAGCGTTGTGTTTTTAAGAAAGACATGCTCACCCTAAGAAAGAAATGTGGAACCAAGCATGCTTGTTTTTTGAAAAGCAGAAAACAGAGAACCAGTTATACTACTGAACTCGTACAGTAATTGTAGCTAACACAATTATTTCAAATCTTTGCACTGCCATTAGCTACATATGCCTCAAATGTGCAGTTTTGAAAGGAGCACATGTTATAGCAAACCAAGATTTTCAATTTTAAACATGATATCTGGTACTACTTTAGGTTGAAGGACGTTCTCAGTTTCTATGTCGTATTATCAGTCAATCTGTTACACTTGCACTTCCTGGGTTATTTCACCTAAGCAGTGTTTTCTGGGCAAAGCATTTTACTGGCATGTCACTCAATAAGGGTAGCAGCTGGTTGGTTAATGGTAGGAAAGAAGCCATTGAAGGGGCGGGACAATTTCATTCTCCAAGTGAAATGACCAAGCATGTGCATCACTAACTGGTTTGCAGATTTCTTTAACCAAGTGTCATACCAGAGATCATATTTTATATTGAAAATCCATGTTTACCATAACATGTGTTTCTTTCAAAACTGCACATTTGAGACTACATAGCGAATAGAAGTGCACAACAAATAAGATTCATGGAATTATTTTGTTAGCTACAATCACTTGAAATGTATACTGAATATTAAAGTTCAACTAATTCATACTATTCATTTTTTTCTTTTAGACCAAGGAAATGATCTGATTCTACATATCTCAACAGTAAACTACTCTCTTTATTATGGATCACAAAGCTAAACACAGCCTGAAGTTAATAGACCAAATCAACAAAATGAAGGAGATGGACGAACTAACTGACGTCATTCTGATCGCTGAAGGGGTGAGCTTCCCTTGCCACCGGCTCATCCTGTCTGTGTTCAGCCCCTATTTCAAAGCCATGTTTACCTGCGGGCTGCAGGAGTGCAGCAGGAAGGAGGTGCAGCTTTTCGACACGCCGGCGGAGAGTTTATCTGTCATCCTAAACTACATGTACAACTCGGAGCTGCACCTCACCAATTCCAACGTGCAGCATGTCAGCACTACGGCCTGCATGCTTCAAATGGACGACACATTCAAAACCTGCCAGAAATACATGATGGATCACATGGATGCCTCCAACTGTGTCGGGTTTACCATTTTGCCAAGCAGCTCGGTGCTGAGGAACTTGCAGATCAGGCTAAAAGTACCTGGACCAGCACTTTGCTGAGGTGTGCTTGCAGGAAGAGATACTGGACATCGAACCCCACCAGCTGTTGACTCTGATCACATCGGACAGCCTTAACGTTTCCGGGAAGAGAGCATATTGGGCGTGGTCCTCCGCTGGATGAACCACAGCAGAAAATTACGAGCCCAGCATCTTCCAGACCTTCTGAAGCAAGTGAGGCTGGTTCTGGTGAGCCCAGCGTTCCTCAAGGAGGCCAGGAAGAGAAACACTGCCCTGCTGTGTAACTCCGAATGCCACAGCATGATCGACGATGCATTGCAGACCATCCAGATGGCAACCCGGCCTCGCACTCTCAAGCTGCGATACGGGATGGAGACGACAGACCTGCTGCTCTGTATTGGCAACAATGGCTTCGGTATAAATTCCAGACATGGAAACTATTCTGATGCCAGCTTCTGTTACGCTCCCACGACAAAGAGGACTTACTTTATGACTTCTCCACGATATGGGGATGCTTTGGGATATGTCTGCACTGGAGTTGTGACGGAGAACGATGACATAGTGGTTGCCGGAGAAGCTGGTGTGCGGAAAATGTCTAGGCAGAAGACTAGGGATGTAGAGATTTGTAGGTTTGTGAACACAGGGAGAAATACATCCTTCAGACATGACCACTAGTATACCATTGATTAAACCAAGATAGTATGTATTTATAGTGGTGGTCATGGATATTGTGTCATCTTAATTTTCCAGTAAATCTTAAATGTTTTCAACAAAATATTTGCATCCAAGGGATTACTTGTTTTCCATTGAAAAAAAAATCTGTTTTTGGATAGTGTTTAATGTGGTTTTGTTTAAAGGAATTTGAAAGATATAATTGCTTCTCTATGCTTTTGTTCAATGCATTTTAGGAAGTACAACAAGAAGTCATCAGTGCTTGTACTTGATAATTTCCACTGTTCTGAAACAGAAGATGTCTTGTGACTGTAACAGGTACCATAAATACTGCTCAGGTTTTATGCCAAAGATTCAGATAAGACAATTAGAGATGGTCTGGCACTGATGGATTCAATTGTACAGTCCAACCAACCATGTATGTATAGTAAAACAAGTGATGAAGTACTCATGGCTAACACAGAGTAAAGTTTTCATTCTTTAGAATGATTTAGACATGGTTCCCCAGCAACCTGACTCACCCCAATCCTCTGTGCAATTGAAACAAAAGTCTTGTGAAGTGCATTTTGTTTTTTAAAAGCTAACGGGAGGCTGCTAATTGTTATAAAAAGCCCAAGTTCCACCTGTATTTTTGCTCACAATGCAGCATTTAGAATCACTTTGTATATCATTTTATATTTCAGGTATCACAGCCAAGTGACTGACAGCGATATGCAAACTGAATCTAAACCAGAAAAATAATGCACTAGTTGTGATATTTTATACCCGTACCGAGTTGCTCTTTAATGATCTGATTCACTGAGTGGTGGAGCAGATGCACTGTGGTACCATACTGTATCAGTTCCAGTGTGCTACTGTATTAAGGCAACTGTGTAATATTGGTTCCACATTGATTGTGTTGCCATTGCTGCTCAAGGCTGTTGATGAACTGCTGCATCCTGGTTCATTTGCTTTATATGATTTGGAAGGTGTAGACAAGGGCCAGAAAATAAAGCACATTTGTCAGGCCTCAATTTGCATCATTTGTATAACAAAAATCCCTTGTGGTGACACCCGACTTTAGGGGCATGAATGAAAGTAATGGACCTAAAGAAAGTTTACCACAGTAAAAACATAGCAAAGTGTAATAATGCATAGCGAAAGCATAAGTAAGAATTCTAAAGCCCAGAGGTATGGTAAAACATGTAATGTTAAAGTATGGTAAATATATCATAGAACTGTGGGAAAACTGCAATGCTATAGTGGATGACAATGTTGTTATTTTACAGGTACGAGATCAAATCGAGAGGCTGTTGGGAGAAGCTGTGCTCTGCTGAATTCAGAGAGCTGTACGCCTTGGGCACTGTGGACAACACCCTGTACCTCCTCGGGGGTCAGATGAAGCTGAAGAACAGCTTCGTGGTCACAAACAGTGTGGACAAGTTCTCCTTGGAGAGGAACCAGTGGAGAAGCTCCCCCCCCTTGCCTGTGCCGTTAGCTTGCCATGCCGTGGTCACGCTTCATAGCAAACTCTATGTCTTTGGAGGATGGACTCCACAGGTATGCTTTATTTTTGTTCAGAAAAAACTTGCAAACTCTAGGAGAACATTTCACCTAATATTATAATAATCAAAAATGAGAGACAAAACAACTGGAGAGTATCATATACCTCCAATTATATGACACGCGAAATCTGTCTGTCACTGTCAGAGGGGTAACACATCTTGTTATCCAGCAATATGCAGTACCTTCTAGATAAACAAATGGAATTGCTCTGTAGAGACAGCGGCCTGTCAATTCGATCTCATATGACACCCCCCTTAAAATTTCCCCAGGGATGCTTTGTTTTTGTTCACAAAAGCTCCAATTTCTAGTTTTGCAAATAGAATCCCTGCCCTGTATTATATAATGTTCAAAAACACATCTCCTGTTGCATTTTCACTCACTATGTACTAAGCAGCAAATCTGACAGGCTTTAATATAGGGTTTCTAAGACAATGCAAATTGGTGATGGTTTCTGACAGACAAAACATTGTTGAATCTTCTGAGTAGTCTGGAGAACAGAACTAGCTGTAGATTTCAGCCCCCACAGGAATGAGCACGTACCCATCCAGAATCATTTGAAAACTGTTAGTTGGCCTCCTTAGCTTCCTTAGCTGGTGCTTGTCTTTTCAGGGCCCCCCCCCCCGCCTGCCTGATATCATAAGCTGCAGGAGGATACAGGCAGGCTCAAAGTAGCCCAGATGTTTATGCTGTTACAACAATACAACCGTTATATTCATCTCATTCCTTGACTGAGATAAATGACAAAGAACAGAGTGCATGTCAAGCATTATTAATTCTGACAACAGCAATGATGCGTTTATGTAATTATTGTACCAGATTTACGTAAAACCTCAAATTTTCCCCAGATAATAAGTTCAATAAATTATGCTTTCTGTTGCCACTTGAAATTCAAGTTTCCTCCAGAGGCAATCAGAAGCTAGTGTCTCTGTTTCCTCAACCCTTACATTGTATTTAATTACAAATTAAACACAGACTGGATTTCAGTAACCAGCCAATTCATTAGTGGTTAATGGTTAACATGGGCATCCGTTACCAGAAGTTAATGATATTTTGAAGCCCTTTTCCAATAAAATCGTCTTCTGTTGCAGAATCTGTATGATGGTAATTATAGTTTTCAAATGGTCCATACATGTTAGCCACTGTGCTCATCCATTCATTATATTGGTCACAAATGTGAGGAGGCTGTGTGGTCTAGTGGTTAAAGAAAAGGGCTTGTAACCAGGAGGTCCCCAGTTCACATCCCACTTCAACCACTGACTCACTGTGTGCCCTGAGCAAGTCATTTAACCTCCTTGTGCTCCATCTTTCGGGTGAGACGTAATTGTAAATGACTCTCAGCTGATGCATAGTTCACACATCCTAGTCTCTGTAAGTCGCCTTGGATAAAGGCGTCTGCTAAATAAACAAATAATAATAATAAAAATGTGCAGTTTTGAAAGAAACACAAAAAAGCTCTGTTTGCAAGTCATGCTTTAAGACTGTCTTGCACTTCCTTTCTGCAAACAAATATTTCTTTAACGTAGAGTAAGACCAGATATTTAAAAATGAAAATACATGTTGATTATAACTAAAAACCGCACATTTGAGGCCTGTGTAGCTAATGGAAGTGCAAAATGGTTTCGACTTTGAATCCAACATCCTTCTTTTGAGATTCAAATCAAAAGCAGTCTTTACCAGGATCTAGCATGCACGTTGATTTGCTGCCAATACATGTGTTTCTTTCAAAACTGCACATTTGAGGGGGAATAGTTATGTGACTATTTAGTTAGCTTCAATCACATTAAAGAGCCAGTATCATGTGTATATCACTTTTATAACCTGGCAGCGTTATTCAGCCTTTCTGTTGATTTCCTATCTTCTCGCTTTACTTGAAATACCTTTCAGCGATAGGTTCACTTGACTGCACTGCAGAGCACCATCTTCACTGGTTGGGTGGACCTCCAAAGCTTGTCCAGACCTAGAAATATACTGGCCTTGTCTCATCAATGCAAAACCCTAGTTCACCTTCTAATGGTGCAGACTGCACTTTGGAGCCACAGGGCAGATCAATGCCAAAACACATCTTGCCTTATAAAACCAAATAAGCCAAAGGTAAAACCAATAATAAACCAAATAAGACTTGTACATATGTTGAAATTCAAAGCAGAGAATTTAAAAAAGAATAAACAAGGTAACTGTTGCTAACGCTAAAATAAAAGAAAAAGAAGGAAAGCTACTGGCTGTTGCACCCTGACACGACTACCGGAAAGCAAATACAAAGTGTAAAAAAGACTTTTGCAGGAAACAAACATTGTTATATTGGAATCGATTGCAAATCATCATTTCTTACATACGTTGTTCTTTCAGGCAAAGTAAATATTTGACATGCATTTGTCAGCATCAACTTACCCTAGTCAGCGATTAGAAATATCTATCTTAACAAGATGTGGGATCACCATGGATAAGCAATGCACCACAGATTCTACTGCATGAGTCTGCAGGGCATTTAAACACGACCATTCCTCACTAAAACACCGTCCATTAGGACAATCCTTGTATTCCAATGCAACAGTCTGTCTTTCAAGAGGTAGAAAAACGGGCTTTACAAAATGTGATCATTTTCTTACCCGCATACGATTCATTTGATTTGGTTTACAATTCTTGTTTCTGTTTTTCTTAACATTATTGAAACTAATTTGGAAAACGTTTGCGCTCAGCATGTTTCACAGCAATATAATCTCTCTACGCAAAGACTGTTAAAACATGTGTTGACTGTAGTTAGTTCCTTACTAGGGCTTTTTGTATCATCAAAGTGATTGAAACTAATTTGATTATTTGTCTCACCTTCTAGACCTGTGTGAGCTTCCCTGCTGACAATTGCATTGTGCTGTGCTAATTGAGTTAATTGCTGCTGCTAACGAGATGCAATGAATCTTACTATTTATTTCATTGCAGGGAAGCTTGCGCAGGTGTTGAAGGGGAGACTAATTATCAAAGTAGTTTCACTCGCTTACCTTGATGATGCAAAAGTCCCTTGTGGGGAAGTAACTGGAAACATGTCTTTAGTAGAGAAAATATTATTATAAACTTCACAATGGAAACAAAACAAGAATCGGAAACCAAGCGTCATGAATGATAAGTAGGTGAGAGAATTATTCAATCTTGTACACCCATTTACTCTAACGAATCAGTATTTTTTTTTATACGGAACACCTGTCAACCACACACCTCTCCGACCTCCAGCAAAGTCTGTCACGTAAGCTGTCTTGCCCATTGTGACTGAAACTAACTGGCAACTGGGCAATGCAGCTTTTATATACAGTATGTTAGGGATTTGCATAACAATTTATCATGTTTGAGTCTGCCTATGTACACACAATTGGGTAGCGCCAATGTTAGTTTAACAGCTGTATGCTTGGCTGAAAAATATATTGATGGCCACCCCTGTAAAGTCTCAGACACTGCTGTACATGAACAACTGGATAGAATCTAATGACAAGATACAAACAGATGGAAGGTCAGAGAAGTGACAGCAATGTGCCTGGCTTTCAGACTGTAATGGATGTGCTTTTGTGTTTGTTCTCCCCATCTCTCTCCCTCTCTCTGATGAATAGCTTGTTTGTGTGTGTGTGTGTGTGTGATGCTCTCTCAATGCCCCTCTATTACACGCCTGTCGTTTCTCGTTACACAGACAGATCATCCGGACGACGAGCCAGATCGGTTGAACAATCGCATGTTTCAGTTCGACCCTGGCAGAGACAAGTGGACGGAGTGCGGCCCCATGAAATACTCCAAGTACCGCTTCAGCACGGCCGTGGTCAACAGCGAGATTTATGTCTTGGGTAAGGGGGAACTTGCTTCATAACAGCCAGCCTTGTTTTTTTTTAATTTTCTTTTTCAGATCCAACACAGTGGTTACCAGGGCCTGTCAGGACCAAAATAAACCTAGGTGGGGTTAAAGTCATTTGGATATATCTTTACAATGTCGGTAACAAAAGGCTGGAGCATCCTGAATTGTACAACAATGCTAAACTGAGCACCACGGTGTAGCTGTGGGAGGTGTCTCACCAAACTGGTTGATCACCTTCTCTAAAGTGCGTTGACCTCTCCTCTGTTTATAACCCTCCCCCACACACGGACGGACAGGATTCCAACCAATCACAGCCCGCCATCCCCACACCTACCCTACCTGCTCAGCCTAATGACATGAAAACCACACAATAATAGAAAGTATAGAGAAAGGCTAATTCAGCAGAAAACCCCTCCCTATTAGCGTGCGCTCTAAGGCTGATTTTAGTCCATTGTGATTGCATTGAAAACAGGGAAAAGCTTGATGAAGAGAATCCTGTTAAGAGGTAGGCAGCTGATTGTGATATCACTGTTTTGAATTTACTTCACAGTTGAACTCTTAGAGGTGTCTCAGGGATGATTTTTTAAAGCAGGTGACGTCAACCATACCGATATTGAGAATAGCGGACAGTAAAACCTCAATATGGTACGACTGATGTCATGAATTGGGTTTCTTTGTCATGTGTGGCATATACCTGGCGAAACATGCACTCTGATTGTCTGAAGGATTAGAGCTTGAATGCAGTGTGGCATTACAAGTTCAACCATTCAAGTAGCAAAGCCTTTGCTAGTCACTAGACAGCTAATTAAAATATAATTAACAGCAGAAATGTTCTTTTTTTTTATCCCTGCATTTTCCCATGAGGTGAGCGCAATGGGTTGCTGGTTATATTAACTTGTAAAAAGGAGCTTTGTGCTGTAAAAATAGAGCACCAATTCAAATATTCTTGGAAGAGAACCAGAATCTAGGGGGCATGCTGGGAGAAGCGGGTTTAATCCTTTCAAGGAGCTGGCAGAATCTCTATAATTCAAATTTGGGAACCTCCCATAAACGAGTTTTATTCCTGAAATAATTTGGAGCAATTAGGTGAAACGTGAGAGCCTCGTGTGAATAGATTAAGTTCACCTCCAGTTTTATAGATGTGGACCAAAGCCTTTTGATTAAAACTGTGCTAGTCACTTGAGAGCCTGTCATGTGCAGGGTGGCTGCTATGTTCTCAGCAGTTAGACTCAGGTAGACATCAATTTGTTTTTTGTTCCCTGTGAAACAATGGTAACTTATTACCGACTATCCAAGTGACCTGCAAATTCACATAAAAACCTGCAGACCTGCGACAGTTATTGTACAACCCACAAAAAGAATGTAGGATTTGAATTAAGGTCAATCTTGTCTGGTTCCCATTCTCCACAACTGTGCAGTTATCAGCCACAAGTCATGTTTGTAGAGTTGATATAGTATGTACACTCCATTCATTGATGGGTTCTGAATTCAAGTCACAAATTATATCATTTTAAATGAACAAATGTTGTTTTTTTATTGATTCGCAATGTAAATTTTATAATTTCGGTCACATTAATCCAAACCTATTTCAAGGGAGCGGGATACCTTTGTAAATCATTGTATTTATCTTGCTCTTATTGTATTATTACTTGTACTGTAACACTTGAAATGTATTTGCTTAGTCTAAATACAGTATTGCTGACCTGCTAAAGACATAGGGCCTGATTATCCACTGTGGGCAAATTGCCCGCTTAATACATTTACTATAGAGAGGGAAATGTGCCTGCAAGTTGCCCATAGTGTAAAATACAGGCCATATTCTTTGAAAAGTTTTGGCTGTGGTTAGCAAAGCTGTCCAGGTGATTTTAGGCTGTGAGAAACCTTCATGATTAAGAGAATAGAATTAAAAGAATAGGTGTGGCCTGGGATCTCTCCTTTCAGTCACAACAGATTTAAAGCTATTGGGGCAGGCAATTAGGAAGGACGCCTTGCCTTTAGAATAACAGCAAGCCTTTAATTCACTTCCCTGTAGAGGATTAGTCCCTGAAGGAGTTCTTGTCAGCAGGTCTAATTTAGCATGGCTTCAGCGCAGGGCTGTATTAACTGTGCCTGTAGAGGAGATCGCCTGATGCCTTATTGTAGTTTAACACTGTGCTGGGAGCGTAACTGTAATATGTATGTGGCGGCAACTTAACAGTTTGACAAATTATGTAAATCATTAAGAAGCGAAGCAGCTCCACTGTACAGAGCTGTAGTGATAGGCCATTGTCTGCTTTTAACACAACGTTCCCCACACATGAAAGGTCTGCAGTATTGCCAAGATGTTTGAGAAGTTTGTATGGACGGGCCCAAAGTAGATTTACCATAAAAAGGAAAAACACTTGGTATAGTTTGAAACATGTTTTGTGGTTTTCTTCTGGTGGTTTTAGTGCTTAAATATATATTTTTAAAATGTTCATTGTTCGTAGGTTTGACTTCAACCGTAAACCAGCTCAGAACTCTTGACATATAAAATTAATTACTGTGTTGTTCCTTTCTACTTTGATTATGTCTTCAATTTGATTTCCATATTTCTACAGACTAAATGAATCCATTCTCTGTCTGGAATACACAGACCCCAGGAAGCTTATTTCTGGATGTTTACTGTAGCTGAACAATAAATAACCTTTTACTTGAGATTGGTATTGAGCCCCGTGGAGGACTTATTGATTGTGCAGCTGACTGCGCTGCAGAGAATGTATTGGATTCTTAAAACCAGGCAGCTCTTTCAATTCATGGACCTGGCCTGACCCCTTCCCTTTCACAACAAAACACAAAAACAAAAGCATCATTGAGAAGATCTTCTCATACAAAAGAGACACTGAGAAATTGGCTCTTCCAACTCAATGCAGCATTCAGCTTCCTCTGCCTTGCAGAAGAAATTGCTGTAAAATCAGATTTTGTTTTCAGGATTGCCGTAAATGGCCTTGGAATAAGAAGAAAGTGAAATGGATGCCTGGTTTTCTTCATCATGTTTTTGCCTATAACACATATACTAGAGGTATGCCAGTACTCTTATTTGTCAAGTAATTCCCTTTAAGAAGTTTTAAGCTGTTAGGTATCATTTAAATGGGATACCTTTACTCTCATTACACATTTGGTATAAATACATGTTATTCACTTTGCTTGTTTTCTTAGAAATGTGTCATGCCTGCAGTGAATTGTGGGATTGTAGTCTTGGACAAGAGGCAATAAACTCGACAAAGAAAATACACTCCCTGGGTGATCGGTAATTGGCCTAAACGATTGTCATTGACCTGTCATACTGCTTCTAAAGAGATGTCTTTGTATCACACAGGTTGCTGGACACATTTTATGAATGGCTAAAGTGCCATAAATCTAAAGCCCTGACCTTTCTCTGTGGAACAAATGACTTGAGATTCAATCTGTCTGCACATTGAAGCTTCAACACCTGGCAGCAGCAAACTGTTACCTGATCTATCCCTGCCAATTTGTACCATTCTTGGATTAAGGGAGCAAAGCCACTTAACTATTCCCAGATTTGAATACCAGATTCAACTCCTGGATTCATTTTGCTCAAGTGTGACAACAGTACGATAGTTATCCAGACTCCCAGGAGCCACAGCACAGGTGGAGAAAAGGGGAATTTATAACAGGCAAGATAGAACCCATGTACCTGCTCTGAACACAACTCTCAGATATTAAACTGTGGAACTGTCCACAATGCTTTTAATGCACTCTGTGGAGACTGCTTTCTACTACTGTACTCTTGCTAACTTGCTTTTTTTGTTTTTTTGACAATTTATTCAGTTCAGCAAAAGGTGCTTGTGCAAAAAGTTGTTTACAATATATTATTTTATTTTACTTTGTTTTATTTTCTGCAGGTTGATCAAAGTACGTTGTGTAGTTGTTCTCTATCAATGGGATCTATTCAATGATCTAAAAGCTTGTGGATCTAAAAACCGGCATCAATTAAATGCAGTTTTGCATATTGTTTCGAACAGAAATACACTAAATAGCCTCATGTGCTCTGTTAGATGTTTGATGCACAAAGGGCTCTCATCTAAGTACCGGTTCAGATCAATTGAATAGTCCCCCATATGCTATAAATAGTGTTCGTTTTAGCAAGTCAAGTGGACTGTTCATTTAGCCAGAGAGGCAGAGGTAACACTATTTTACGCTTGTTTCCAGAAGAGATGGTCTGTCGTGATGATTTGCTAAAGGGAATCGTTAGGGGAGAGATGAACTTTCAACTCAGTTTAGTTCCCTGGAAATCATTCATTTCGGTGCTGGAGGATTTGTCCTTGATGGTGCGCTTGTCTGCAGCTCTAACTAAGCATGCCATTGCAAGTCTTTGGGACTGGGCTGCAATAAAATATTCTATAGAGGAAATACACTGTGGAAGCCATATACACTGTTTAATTATTAACACCAGACAATAGGGAGATTAAAATTAACTATATACAGGGTGGGGCAAAAGTCACACAAAATAGGGTTGGTTACCTAACGTAGTAAATTCTCCAACTGTCAACCTTACTTTCTAACATTGCAGGCATTCTGCCCTGGAACAAGCATTAACTTAGGACGAGCTTTTCTTCTGTGTTGTTGTGTTTTTAATTGGAAATTAAGTGGAGATAGACAAAGGGAAGGAGACACTTTTTATACAAAGTGGTGAGGGGATGGAATGGGCTACCTGGTCATGTTGTTGAGGCAGAATCACTGGATCCTTTAAGACCCAGTTTGAGAAAGTTCTGAAGAGATCAATCGTCTACTTGGAAATGGACGAGCTTAGATGGGTCAAATGACCAACTCTCGGTCTTACATTTTCGTAAGTTCTTAACTAAAGAAAAAAAAATACTGACGTTCGTTGCACAACTTTTAGACCCACACTTTGTTACAACTAAAAAAAAAAGAGAGAGAGAAAAAAACCCTGCACAATAAAGGTCAGGTTGACAAACTCTTGAAATACATTTGAAAGATTCTTTGTATCATTTCCAAAAACATTTTGGATAGTAAACCTGGACTACACTTCTATGTTAAAATCACCCAAACCTGATGTATTCCAACTATAAATAGAAATGTGGATCAAATCATTAATAATCTCTGTGTCGTAACTGAGGCTCTGTGACTGTGGATTAGTGTCGACACAACACAGTCCAGTGATCCCACCTCCAAAATCCAAACAAAAATGTAATCACAGCATATAATGGCAACAACATCTTCAGCCACCCTTGTCTCAGATAATTGACCACGTGTTTCTATTGGCGCCATCGCCTTCAACTTGGAACTCTTCCCTACCACGTTTATTCATTCCAATTCTTAGCCTACACAAGAAAATAGCAGCTTTAATGAGTTCATTATAGAAAGGGCCCAGTGTTCTGTACTGCTGTAAAGTGCCCAATTCCATAAATCAATTACACTGCCCGCAAATTCCAATAGATTGAAACGCAATCGCTACTATTTCTTTTGTGTTCCACTTGAATTAATTTATTTAAATTACCTTCAGTTTAGAAATGTTATCCATAAATCTTACCGTTTGCTTTATAGGTCTCAAATGTGCAGTTTTCAAAGAAACACACACCATAGCAAATATTTATTTTCATAATATCTGGTAATCCACTTATGCTTTCATCACAATGATAAGGGGACTAGCGGTGAGTTTGCTGTCTGTCATGCAGGTGGTATAGGGTGCCTGGGTGCTGACCGTGGTCAAGCGAGAAGATGTCTTTATAACGTGGAGATCTACAATCCTGACGGAGACTTCTGGAGGGAGGGCCCTGAAATGCCCTTGCCTCTTCTCTCCCTCCGAACCAATGCTACCAGCGCGGGTGTGGTCGAAGGCAAGCTGTACGTCTGCGGTGGCTATCATGGGGCAGGTAAAAAAAACAAATCAAAAGAAATCCGGGAGTAGTTAATGCAGCTTTGATCCCTGTTCTGTTCACACTAGAAACTAATCCTAGATTTGATACAGTTTAGTCTTTTTCCGTGTAGACACACCAAAGCTAGAGTTGACTCTGCCGTTGAGATTTTCGATCTGTGCATGTGTAAAGCACGTCTTTACATGCATGAGAGATGGACAATTAAAAATGAAAATTGCATTATTTTTTAATGTGGCTTAGTTTGTTCACCCACGCTATTGTGGGGTAAAAAAGCTACTCCAGGAAGGGGATTAATTCGCCCAGTAGTCCCAGGATACATGAAGGTAAGCGTGAACAAAGCAGGCTGCGAGTCTTGCTTAAGTACAAACTCAGCACTGCCCAGTGTAAAAACAGGCACTTTAGAGCAAATCACTGGGATCCTTTAAGACACATCCTGACAAAGTTTTCAATCAGTCACCTACTAGGAACTGGACGAGCATAGTGTAGATGGGCTGAACGGCTGCCTCTCATTCATACGTTTTCTTATGTTCTTTTGGAGAGTTTGTCATATTCAATTTCATTGCTCACACTGGCGATGTGCATTGCCAAATGAATCTAATCGTACGGATTATGGCAATTGTCAATGCTTTGATTTACCAATGTATGCTTTACTTTGACATGGGCGTTTTTTGTTGGCTCTATGTATATTACACATGTGTTTTATACTGTAACTGTAAAAGGAAATCTTATGTTTTCAATTTTGACCTAGTTAAGAAAAAAAAAACATAGATTACATGTTGGCGGTAAAATAAATAACAGGAGAGGACCACCATGAATGCAGTAAAATAAAATAAATAAATAAAATAAAAAATGTAAAAGCAACAGGTTCCCAGTACCTTCCCAGAGTAAATAAATTTGTGTCCTGTTTCTTGGAAACCCACAGTTTTTTAGAATTACCTTGAAATGAGTTAATAAATGATCAGTTCAGTGCTTAACCCCTCTGTTAAAGCTGCCCCCTTTGAACTTATAATCGTCTGTGTTTAGTTCAGTATTATTGCACACACCAAGGGCTGGTTTCACTGATCCTAATTAACACTAATATTGGACTACCTTACCTAAGGTAGCATTCGGTAGTGCTAATCAGGGTTGGTAAAACCTTAGCTTTAACTATAACTAACACTGAGCAGCTGACAAGTCTGAATCATTTATCTCTGGTTGATTTTCTATTGTCACTCAACGGACCGTCTCAGATGGGCACCCGCAGTACAGTATCCTTACTTCTGCGGGCGGTTTAGCTTTTTTAAAATTAACTTTTTGAAACTTTGTTTTAAAAATGTGTACACGTCTTTCTTTTTACTTTTAAAAAAAACATATTTTTAACATTATAATTGACCAAACTGTTTTGTGTAAGTAGGATGTGCCTGGCTTTACAGGGACTGTAAAAGCACCTCCTGTCCCTGTACGGTCCAGTATCTTGAGTTGATCTTATCATTGATCTGCTGTCTTGTTTATTTTGGAAACCCCATAGATCGCCAAGAGGTCATTCTCAAAGATATCCTGGAGCTGGACCCCTGGGATAACCAATGGAATGTGGTGGCACACAACGCCCTCATGCATGACAGCTATGATGTCTGCCTCGTGGCCAGACTGAACCCCAGAGATCTGATCCCTCCCCCCTCAGACCTGGTGGATGAGTGAGCGATGGGGTGGGGTGTCCATCAGTGTAGAGGGTGGTATTTATAAAATATACTTTAGATATGGGGAAATCATGCAAAGACTGAGAAATGGAAGATGCATTGTACACTGTTTAACTATCTGATACAGTCCCATTGCTTTCCCTAGGATTTTACTTTGGAGTGGGGGTTAGGAGGTGGTCTTGGCCTTGCCTGCAGACTGGAAATGAGAAAACCACCACACAATCTGTCAGACTTGGCTTGAGTGAGTCAGTGGAATGAGTGGCAGGGAGGAGGTTCAGGTCAAGACTGAGGGAAGTTCTCATGGTGCTTGCCAGACTGTAGCTAGTTCCACTGTCCCTCACATTTCTCTAATAAAAGCTCCTTGCCAATAACTCCCAGAGAGGAAGCTGTTCAGATTTCCTACAAACATGAGTTATAATTGCACTTATGTAACTCTTTAAATAGAATACAGTGCATTTATTTTATGATGCATTTAAAAATCACACCATTTGCCATTGTTTTCAATAATCACATCATGTTGCCATTGAGTCTCCCTCCCCTGGTCTTGATCATGCTTTCTGGGTAACAGCATGTCTGAATAGTGTGTTAAGAACTACTGGAAGATGTGATCTGATTGGAAGTTTTTAACCAATGTATTTCTTTTCAAGTACATAGAGCTAACAAAATGACTCCAGCAGATCCTACTTACTAAGCATTGCCATCATTTCTTAGGCCTCACAGTTACCTATAGAAAAGATGCACACATTATGGTAAAGGTGAATTAGATATTAGTGTAGAAAATGCATCAGTTGCTCCTTGCAGGTATTTTAATGCTACACTTCTGGATCACCACATTCTACTGCACGAGTCTGCATGAAGTCACATTAAAAACATGTCTGTCACAGATAAGCAGCATTTATTAAATGAAATGTGCTTATGTGAAGCACCTGGGAGTTCTTGCAAAGGAAATAAATGGCACCCATTTTTTGTACATTTTTCTATTTTTAGATAGTTTTTTAAAATATCTATGTGATGGGACACTATCCCAACACCTAAGAAGAGTCAAGTCAAAAGTTGTTTGGCATTTTTTCCTTTTACAATAACTCCCAGAAGCAACTTTGCTATTTTCAAAGTGAACTGTGCTTCTTCATGATTGGAAATTCATAATGTGTGTATCTATCAAAGAGGAAAATGTAAGATCTACAAAGTTATTAGGTAAGAAAAACGGGAATGATTATGTCAACTCTGTGATCAACAATCACACGCTTCTGATTACTGTAATTTCACTTTGTGTGTTTCATTCTGTCAGAGGTAACTTGCTCTCTTACAGACATGAGCAGCTGAGAGTTAGCACTGTCTGTCAGCAGGCCTGTTCTCAGCTGCAGCACAAACTCTGTTTCCACAGCCATTCCAATTGAATCTCATCCATCAATCAAAATGTCATTCAGAACACTTCATCCAAGAATGCCATATCTCAGTAGCTCGTGTCTTTCTACAGCAGCCTTTGGCAGATTGCATTTTATTCAGCTCGCCTGGAGGAAGGTAGACTGTGTAGCGCTGAACACAGATTAATTGTAACTGTTCTCTGTGCTGCTCGGTCTGGTTAAGTGCGGAGGTGGTTTCTATAATTCTTATTTGGGAGGAGAATATTTTGGCACTGTGCTGTGTTTCGCCTCCTTGTTCATATTTTGGTGTTTGTTGTAGTCTAATATTATATATTTTGGGAAAACATCACATAGTTCTACAGCTATGGCCAAAAGTTTTGCATCATCCTATAGAATTAACACATTTTGCTTCATAAAGTCGATTGAAACCTGCTTTTTTTGTTTGTTTTATTAGGTCTCAAAGCTGTAAATTGTCCATAGCTGTAAATTATCATGAGACAGCCAAGGCTGACACCACATGACTTACATAATACTGGCATGAAAGAAAAGAACAGAAAGTTCTGTACAAAACAGTGACTTGAATAAACACCAACAATGTAAAGTAATTCAATATCTGTGTGTTCTTATTTTGGGGGGTAAATCTGCAAACCAGTACCAAATGATTTTACAAAACAAAAAACAACAACAAAAAAACAACAATAATAATAAAAACCATTTGACCCAGCATAGCCAGCCCTTGTGTGAATACATGTTATTATTATTTATTTCTTAGCAGGTGCTCTTATCCAGGATGACTTACAATTGTTACAAGATATCACATTATTTTTACATACAATTGCCCATTTATACAGTTGGGTTTTTACTGGAGCAATCTAGGTAAAGTACCTTGCTCAAGGATACAACAGCAGTGTCCCCCACCTGGGATTGAACCCACGACACTGGGGTGGACACATGATGTTTCGTGGTTCATATCCCAGACTCCAGTATTTGCTTGATTGAGTTGAAGAGATTGCTGTAAAGAAGACAGACTTCAAGTATGGAGCAGTGATATCTACTAAGTTTATTATTCTGTTTCTTTTACTATTTTTAAATGCAGCACTGTTTAGAGTTTAATAGTTATAGATGACTGATATCCACCAGACTACATCCAGCAGGCTTGTAAATACCAAGAAGCAGCTGAGATACATCCAAAACAGGTCAATAAAGGTACATGGTTGTTCTATTAGTACTGCAATGCCATAATCACTTAAATACAGCACCATGTCCTTAGTTGCAAACTCTTAGGAAATGTAATGTTACTAAACTGAGTTCATTTTACCTCAAGTGGAACACCAAATAACTATAATGCTGGTAAATCAATTGGCCTGCTTTCCAAATCACTGGGTTGAGGATTGAAGTCCGCATGATCTGTACACTGCTTGGCCATTCAGAAAAACAGCGTCTCCCATTATCACCCCACGCTGGGGATGGAGTCTCCTGCGAAGAGGATATAGTGGAGGCAGTTTTACGTCTGTCACATTTCACACGTTTTCAGATCTCTGGATAAACGATTATCCAGTTGTCATGAACCTTGGTATAAGCAATATTTAGCTGACGTAAAAGCATTCAGAAGCGAAGAGTAATAAAGCATAGTGAAAGTATGGTAAAGCTTTGTAAAGCCCGGACAGGTATGCTGAAGCATATTTCAAAACAAACCTGTGGTAAATGTCACTGTATCACCATGGTCATGAACTTTATCATCATAATGATAGCTCTGATGTTGAATTTACACGGCAGGGGATGTTACTGACCTGTGTGTTTAAAGCGACGTCATCTTCTGCAGTAGTTTCTATTATCAGGAGCTGGTCCCCATTGCTATATTCTTGCTAGGACATTTCAATGGCATTAACAGGAGTGAGAGTAGGTAGGTTGACTGGATTTTAGCAGAAAGTAAAACAGGATTCAGGAAACCCAACACAGCAGAAGTGCCACAGAATGAAGCTTACAGATGAGTTTGATTTATACAGAAGCCTCAAAGCCTCAAAGCATACCTAACCTTCCTTGTACCAGCAGCCTCAAGCTATGCATTCTGAAGGCCTATATAGCAGGTTATGAAGTGGACACAGAGCTCTCATGACATTTCACCTAGTTCCTCAGCATGGAGTTTATCAACTACATGTGACTACAGGCTTCAGAGTAGCATAGTCTGCAACTGGTGGCCCACATGATGAAAATCAGTCTTGACAACTGCAGCAGTACAGTGTACAGTATAGAGAAGGACCCTTTTTTTTCTAAAGGCCCTTTTATTTACAACAACAACAAAAAAATCCTGGGTTTTATAAAAAAAAAGATATATAATTTTGAGTATCAAACTTTAAAAATTGTGATTTATAGCAACAAAAACATGGCTTTGCATTTGTTAGAGACGTTTATGTATGTTATAAATAGGTTTTTTTTTGTGTGCAGTAGAAGCTTACTTGTTTTTCACTGAGGTAGTTGTTTACATTCACAACAAATGGACGCAGATGAGCTGCATTTTCGTCTCTACACCAATATAAGCCCTGAAACTGCATGTATCCGTTAAAATAGGAAATTAGTTCTTTTCACAGATTTTCACCCATTGTTTAATGAACACTGATACATTCTCAGGAATTTTCTGATAAACCAAAAAAATAAAAAAAGGGCATTGCGTATACAGGAAGCATCATATTTCAGTTTAGTTCAATGGTGTTAAAACAACGTTCCCTCTGTCCGGCACTAACCTTCTGTATTTCTGTTTCCGCTTGCCTTCTGGCTTCCGTGTCCTGTACTCTTCTATTAAAACCTTTGCATTTTGCAACCCTTTTAACTTACACAAGCTCCGATTAATACGAACGGGAATCTGCTATTCTCATTAACTAATGCTAAGTAATGTTAATTCCAAATGTCACAACAACTGGATAAACCATTCTCAGGATTGTATGCACAAATGTAAGTATGACGTACAGATGCACCGATGTATGGAAAGACAGACACCCTCACATATCCGCAGAATCTTATATGCTCAATAAATTATGCTTAATAATGTTAGTACGAAGTTCTATAGCAATTGGATACGTGGTTCTCCAGATATATGCAAAAATGTGAAGTGTGAAATAAGTACATATGACTGCCTCCACTAATCCACTTCGCAATGGCTTATCCCCAATGTGTCACTTTATATAAAGTATACTTTCAAGAATACATGTGAATTACTTACATTTAGTATAGGGTGTTATAATGCTCTCTGTTGATTTAATTTGAGACTATTGTAAAGTGAGCTCACCGTCATTTCTTTCTTCAATATTATCAAACACACGGTAATCTTTTTAAGGAAGGCTGCCACCTCGTGGTAAAACTCAGTACTGCTGGGTACATTTTTTTTCTCTGATTCTGAAAGGATGTACAGTAATACAATTACTGGTATTATAAAGCAATGAATCATGTTTCCTGCCAGGAGTACCTTTTTAGGTTTGGTCAAAAGAACAGTATCTAGTTTCATAAATATAATTCCATCATACAAAATTACTTGGCCGTGGCCATATTTTTGAAGTGTTTACTCCAGTCTTTAATTACCTCCTATTTTTGAATGCGGTAAAACACCAGTTCATTTTACAAGACAACCGAGTAGATATATTTCAGGTTCTGACACTTTTAAGCTGTTTTGTTGTTCATTTTCTAACATGAACATGCTTTTTTCTCCTTCAAGAAATGAGACGTACAATAGTTACAGGGTTAATACTGTATGCCCCCCTTAGTATGATCTGTATTGAGCACAGCTAAGTTATTGAATTGTCTCCACTCCTGCCTCAGAAGGACACAGTATTTGTGGGACCACTTTTTTCTGTGCTTCCTTTGCTGTCAATCAAGTCTCTTGAACCTTGTGTGGATCGGAGCGCCACAGTACGACTCTTTTGATTTAGACATAACATATCTTTCTTGACAGGTATTAATAGGTTTGCAAAGACTGGAAGTGCAATCTGTAGTCTTTGGTAGGAGATGACAACTTTTATACTTATAACTGACCATTTTTACCTCTTTACACTTGTAACTTTAAAGTCTGTTTGAAAGCTCTTTTCAAAATGTCTGCTCTAGTGCACTGGGTTTTGAGATCTGTTCTCTAAATCACTGCAAGAAGCGTGATAAAAAAAGAAAAAACATAACAGCAAGTGCTCTGGCTTTTTTGTTCCATACCACATCATGGATCGCTATCGCTGACAATGTGTTTGACAATGCGGGAAATAAGAGCGGACATTTTGAAAAGAGCTTTGAAACAGACTTTAAAAGTAAAAAGTTGTCAGGATGTTAACAATGGAAAGAAAAATCACAGGTACATTATTTATACAGTTGTAGCAACAAGTGGGGACGTGTAACGCTATATTTTTCAGAACCCCGCTACTCTTTCAGACCCATCTTGACAAGGTTTTGAGACTAATCAGCTATTAGGATTGATAGGCAGAATGGCCTCTCATTGCTCGTAAATGTTATCCTGTTCATAGGTTCCTGTGTTGAAAGATTGCATTCTGATACGGTAGAACAATTCTTACAGACTTTATTGTTTTTACAGTTTAATAAACAAAAACAAAAAAACGGTTGTACATGAAGTCAATGCAATTAAATTCTTGCAATTAAAACATGCATATGTGACACTTCAAAATACTATTGGAATCTCAGAACTGTATAATCCCAGCACAAACCCCTAGCAGAAAGATTAGCAAACAGTAGCGTTATCAGCAATGATCTAAACCAATGTTATTTCACTGTATGTAGTAAAGGTAATACAATAAGGGGGTTTGAAATCCCCGTGGGGAAACCAGCTGGTGATATAGAGTTGAATAGAGGCACTATTTAGATTTGCCAATGTTTAGATTATTAAAATAGACCTCAATGGGATTTAAACAAAGTATAGCAGAGGGGTCCTGATACTCTGGCATACTGGTGCAGAGAGATTATTAATGTGATCTCAGATTTCATTGTCAACATAGTAAAATGCTACCACTGCGGTATCAATGGCTCGTACCAGTCTCATACCTACAGATATCTTCTGCTGAGGTGCCATTGCCCCTTTGTACAGAACCATTGCATTGCCACTGAAGATGAACAGCCAGAATCTTTTCATAGACAATAGAAACGGTTCAATGGATCTTAAAGTCCATTTCAGACAGCAAATTATGAGAACATTTCTTAATATTTTATTTCTTATGTGTGTCTAGAATTTTTTTTTTTCATTTTATTATGTACCATGCTTAATATATTCTAGCAAAAATGTCAGTTTCAACCACTGGGTCTGCCTCTGAAAATTTGTGAAGTGAAGTGGTTTGAAAAATGACTTGGCTCAAAAAGACAGAGCCTTTGTTAACAGCCTGTATTTCAACACGTCGTCTCTCTGTTGTTGTTGTTGTTGTTATTGTTATTACAGCTGTTGTAGGTTGGCATCATTTTTTCCAGCAGCACATACCCATGCATGGTGTACTGTAATGCCGCCCAGTTTAAAACATTACCTGGCTGAAAGTAAGAGCCTTTATTAGCAGCACATATTTCACAAGGAGACAGTGCACGGTCCCACATGTGCACATCTGACATCTGACCGACAAACGACTGTTTCTTGTCAAATTTACCTCCATAACTATCCTGTTCTTGACCGAGTACAACACTGGGCTTTCCCTGAAGCGATTTACCTCTGTTTAGCCCTTTCCTCACGCTCCCTTTCCCATTGATCCATAGCTGGGCCATCCCGCTACTCGACTCCCAGGTCACACACACATGAACCCAGCCCGGTAGGCCCTTCTCTTCCAACACCTCTGTAAAATCAATCACTTTCTGACCAACGTGTGGTTGGTAAAGACCTGGCTTCTGTTTAAAGAGGAGAAAGGCATTGTCTTCAGATGGTGTGGCGAGAGAAAAGAGGGTCAGTTCACGAGTCAGGTCACAGACGTATCGTAGGCAGACGGTCAGAGCTTGGAGTGGCTCCTCTTTATCAGTTGTGAGCTTTACATAGGCAGTGTCAGAATCCTCCGGAAAGCTGAAGACTCTCCCTTGTAGATCTGTACAGACAGGGAAAAGCAAGCAAGATATTGCTGTGCCAGTGCCAGGTAGCTAGGGGCATAAAAGGATTGGGGCGCAATGTTAGGTTAAGAAATACATACATTCTTTATTGGGGGAAAAATGGTTTGGTGTAATCCAGTCTGCAGGGTTGAGCTAAACGGAAAATAACTTGGAAAACACTCTATACTGGATTTATTATGAAATATTATTATTATTTTTATACTAAAGTGTGTACAATTTATGGCCTTGGTTTATATCATTTTGCAGCTGGGTTCTGGATTTGTATACTGTAATTAACAATGCTTTTCTCCTTTAAAAAAAAAGAGTTCATAAAAGATCATCCCAAAGTTTAAATTTAAGTAAAATATAAAAATGGAATTTGTTTAACAGTTGGAAAAACACAATACTTGCCTTACCAGTCAACATAATAACTGACATAAAACATGTAAAATATGTAAGAATTCTGGCATAAACTAAAACATCATTGACATTAATACTTACAAAAGACAAAACAGTATTACAAAGAATAATAGTTTCTTTTAGTTAATGCTTTGCTGTGAGACTTGATTAATAACACAAATAGTGTTTCTTTAATGTCCTGAAGTCATCGAACTTCTATGTAAAACTATAAGTAGTTACATTTAAGAATATGTTCTCTTATTTTAAAATCATATATCTTGCCCGAATACAAATTGAATTAGACGCCTCCCTTAATTTTCTTTTCATGGAAATAGTTCTTTTTTGGAAGTTGTTACAGGCAGTACTTTGCAAAGAGGAAAACCTCATACCTTCAGGAGAGCCCAAGCAGCCCCTCAACAGTGCTATCAGGAATACAAGCTTCTTCATTGCACCTCCTTCGGATCTCGATTTCAACGAATGAGAAAATCTTTGTTGTTGCTTCTCTGTCAAACTGTTGAAATGGGAAGAACAGTTTGGATTCATATACTCCTGAAAACAGGGAGGAATTCCACAGGGTATTGCATGCTCTTTACGGATTGGAGGGAAAGCAGAGGAGGAGGTGGGCCTTAGGGAAGGACGAGACGCAAAAGTACTTGAGTTATTGAAAAGCAAGGAATGTCAGATGAGTTTGCTGCCAAGCCATGGGCCTTGAAGACAGGCTGAAAGAACTGAATCTGTTCACCCTGGAACAAAGACTCATTTGGGAGGACGTGATTGAAGTCTTTAAAATCTTAAAAGGTGTTGACATAGTTAACCCCAGCCAACACTTTAAGCGCTGTACAGTAACCAGGACCAGAGGACTTAGTTGGACATTTGTGGAGTGGTTGAAACAGAATCACTAGGATCCTTTAAGATTCAGCTTGATAACGTTCTGAGATCAATCAGCTGCTAGGAACCGGACGAGCTTAGATGGGTCGAATGGCCTCCTCTCATGCATACATTTTCTATTCTGATGTTCTTATGAAAGAGCTGTTTTACAGACAACATTGAAACAATAACATTTGAGTCTCAAACTAAGAAATCTTAAATGTCGAGTAATTTCACGACTATCAAACAGCATTTTATTCATAAAAACGTACTTTAAAAAAAAAAAAAAACAGTCCTTTGAAAATAATATTCATTCTAATTTCGGTTTGTGTAAGATGACTTGCCTTATAGATTGGCAGTTTTGTCTTTTGGTCTGTGTCTTTTTCTGCTCTGTCATTTTTCAATAAACCGGACAACATTTAAAAGCGAACCCAAATCATTTTTATACAGCTATGCCTTTCCCTAAATGTGGGATATAGCTTTAAAATGATTACTCATTAAAAACTGTTGATTTAGATGAATGCACCTTTAGAAAACATCAACTTGTGATGCACACAACTTTAAAGCAGGTTTAATATTTAATCCTTGTTTAAAAGTAATACAAGGGTAAACATTTCTTAATCCAAGATTAAAACATAACCCCAGATTAATTACTTTGAGTTTAACATTAAACAGAGTTGTTTCTTTTATCCAGACTGGTGCAATCAACCCTTTGAGCTCTCCAGTTAGAATGTCATTTAAACAGATTCCTTCCATATCCCTTACTGTTTTATCAGGGCACTTAACAAAGAATGCCATTCACATCTTCTTGACAGATCTACAGAGGCACTCTACAATCACTCGTGTCACAGCTATCCCATTCTAACACAGATGCCATTCCTAATTCAAACCAAACCCAACCACCTCAAAAGTTTATGATGTCCCATTCCTGAGTGTCATAAATAAACGACCACTAGAGGGAGCTTGCACGTATTCAGACAGAAATGGAGAAGTGGATGTCAGTTGCTTGATGTTGTATCTCCTGCTTATTGTATCTCCGTCAGTAGCCTTATTTTGTGAGGAGTGCTTAAATAATAAAATTAATTTTTTTAAAAAACGCTCATTGAACAAAAACACCCCCCTCTTCCTAATAGATTTTACTTTTACAAGCACTCGAACTCACATGTTTTCAATATCAAAATTGTGTCACATGCTCCTGGTCTATGTGCTGCACTTACAATAGTGGCTTCCGCTAACCTTGTCAACTTCTTTTAGATTTTACAAACTTCAATCAAGTCTCCCCTTACATTTCTTAGCTTCTTCACTAAGTGATTGTACTTTTACAAGCACTCAAACTCACTTGTTTTCAATGTCAAAAGCGTTGCCTCATGATAGGAAACATTGGCGTACAAAGGCCTTTTTTTGTTGTTGACTAAATTAGAAAAAATACTGTTCATCATAACTTGTGAATCATGTGAGACCTTCAAAGCGAGTGTAATATATTGACTGGAATCATTTTGTTAGCTCTAATTCTTTAAATGCCTGTTGCATTAAGAGAGGCTTGAAGGATAGGGAGCTATCGAATTTGGCAGCAGCATTTCTTGTCTTAGTTCACATATTGAAATGGTAACCTTGCTCTTCCTGGAGGGGTTAGCAGTACAAGCAGGTGCAGATTGAGCTGTGTGTGATGGTTCATTTGTTCTGGTTAGTACTGCAGGTGCATATTGAGCTGTGTGTGATGGTTAATTTGTTCTGGTTAGTACTGCAGGTGCAGATTGAGCTGTGTGTGATGGTTAATTTGTTCTGGTTAGTACTGCAGCTCTCGCTAGGGGGGTGTGAGAAGAGTGAGTGCCCTGGCAGTGTGGACAGGCCTGTCAGGGGGCTAAGAGTAAGGCCGGCTGTCAGTAACGAGAAATCCCTTAATTATTTACAGTTAATTAGTCATCACTTCTGAGACTGTTTCACATGAAAAAACAGTCATTTATATCTTATATGGCTATGGAAGCTAAAATAAAGATGCAGGACTCAAAAATAAATGCAAACCAGAGTGTTTTTTTTTTCTTCGTCTGTTTAATTTCAGAGTGACAATAGTTTCACCCACGATTTTACTCCCCAGCAATTCCACACAACAGTTCAGGTGGATTGAAGGTCCGTGGGTGTCCTCCAATCCCCCGAGAGTGGAATGTCGACGAGCCCTTCAGGTGTCTGCTTGAGCTCACGGGGGGTGCGCTGCAGCGTGATGAGGGGAAACAGTCCCTGCCGGTTTTGCCTCCCTAACCTGTGAGAGTGGAGTGTCGCATTGGCTCTGTCAATCTTGCGGGTTAGGGAGGCAAAACCAGAAGGGACTGTTTCTCCTTATTGTGCTACAGTGGACCCTCATGGCCAGGTGCAGCAGTGACCTTTGTTTTGCTCTCAAGTTCTTGGGTGTAAAGAGGCAAAGGTCATGGGATCAGAGAGTGCCCACTGACCTTCAATTCTCCTGAGCTGTAGTGGGTAATTGCTGCAGTGTGAGAATGTAATTGGACATTCTAAATTGGGGAGAAAATCAAAGATAAAATATTTGGCCACTGTACATTTCTAAAAAAAAGATTATAATAAGAATACAAAAAAATACCAGGTAGACATAATCTACCACCAGCTCCCTCATTGCAGATGCAGTTAGTGTATGTGAGCGAGGAAAAGCCCTTGTAAGCAACTGCAGAATTGGGTTGATGGGCACAGGGCACCCTTGCCACAGCATGATACCTATTCAGGGGAGACATCAACAGCTTTAATGGCGTTAAGCAGGGGGTCTGCTGGAGCCTGTGGCAGGAATTGGCTTTTATAGTGGCACGGCATAGGTGCCTTCTCCAACCAGAAACTGACCCATGACCCTTCTTGATTCCTGTTCCTGGACTACTACACAGCTGGAGCAGGACTCTTAATCATACCTAAGCAGAAGCACTCAGCTCCTTGATTACACATACAAGCACATGCCCAAATCCCCATTGACAATTATGAGGGGCACTGCACCTCCACCTGTTGCTCACATGCTCATCCCAATATGTAGCGTGAAGGGGAGGATGATATGCATAGTTTGCGAGTCAAGTCATTTGGACACTGTCCAGTGACACACAGATACAGGAATAGAAGCCTAGTGGAACAGTGCTGAGGCAATGCACATGGAAAGCGGGTTTTTTGTTTTGTTTATTTTTCTTCAGGGGAGTATTGTATTGGTTTATTTTTGTAAATAGTTTGGTGAATAGTTATTAGAGTCAGACTCTCCGTCTGGCACATGCTGCCTGCTGTGTAGTGTTGCGGGGAAAAACACTGTGTTTAACCGGGATCGGAGCATATAATTAAGTGTATCGTAACTGAGGTCGGGGTTTGTGTAACTGAGTAAGGAACAGGGATTAGTTTAGGGATTTTAGATTCCAAGTATGCCGATGTGTGTAAGCGGGATCTCCATTCACTATATTCATGGCACCAGTGTTTTGTTGTATGTCTGGCTTGAGTTCCCATTACTGGTAGCGTCACGTGAGTTTGTATTTGTGTAAATAAATCCTGTGTGCCTGAGAGGTGCTGTCAACCTCACTTCATGTCTCCCCTGTCTGTCAGTGGATACCCCACACCCTCTGTCACTCTCCTGCTACAAACATTCAAGGTCATTGTGCATTTCACAATCTCCAAGTACATCTGGTACGCCAGAGTGTAACCATTCCTCTGCTCCCCATGCAACTGCCTCTTGTGAATTCAGGAAATGCATCAGTAAGAAACCTATTTAGAATACATGTGGTATTTCCTATATCCACTGGGGGCAGTGTTGTAGGAGCGACAGGTTAACGGTTGTACTTAGAAGTTAGAGAATTCTGAGAGTTATACTGCGGCCACTGAGGTGCTTAAAGGGATTATAAAGTCACCAGGATGTGATCATGTGATCATGTGACCATGTGATCATGTGATGTACCATTGTATGAACACTGACAGAAACAGTCATTGTTGAGGAACTTTCTTTGAAGATCCAACTATGGAACCCACTCGGGCCCTTCTTCTCTGACACCATTTGATATGAAAAGTGTGTTCATGTGGCAGGCAAGGTTTGACTTGCACTGTTGAAGCGCTTTCTGATTTCCATGTTATGCATTAGCCAAAGTCCATTCTTTTTAAAAATGTCACTGAACTACAGGTATGTTATTTTTCACATAAAATGCAACGCATTACCACGTTCAGTTACCTATCTGAAAAAGGAAACACCGCAGTTACAAATTACTGAAAAATGTAATCAGATTACTCCCCAACACAGTACATTACAAACTATTACATTGGCATGGTAATGCTACTGCACTGCCATTGAAGATCATTCGGGAAGGGTCCACATTTAAATAGGGACACATTTCTCACTGCTGAGAATGGAAGAACAGACAGGCTCTCTGTGGGAGCAGAGAGGAGAGAGAAGACAGCAGAGGAACAGGTGGAGGATACAGTGTAGCAGAGATAGGGAGGTGTGAAATGTGTGGTAGTCATAGGGGTGTGAAATAGGGAAAAAAGACACAGAGATAATAGAGTGTAGGAGGGTGAGTGAATAGAACTTAAGGGTACAGCTGTGCAGAGAGAAAGAAAGATTGCTATGTGCACATACATATGGCCTATGGTTTTACCCGTTCATTCATTTTTCGGTTTTAACATGACTTCACCAGTAAATACTGTAAAACAATTAGTTATTAATCTGACAGACCCCTTATACAATGTGTTTAGCAATTACACTGTAAATCATTTTCTTCTTAAATGATGATCAGAATCATGGTTTAAATGTTAATTTAAAACTATTACTGTATAAATAATCACATCCAAATTATAGCAGTAATACAAAGTGGCATGTTATTCAAAACATGCGCTATCTGCATGCCGAATGCTTTTAACAATTTGAATCAGTTAAAAATGACAGTATGTTTGGCATCGATGATGTCTTAATTAAAAAATTCATATTAACCCTCCACCCCAATAAACGCAGTAAGTAGACAGTCAATGCTACATAGTCATGTGATGCACTAGGGCCCTTTTCTCTAACTGAATTGGTCTCTTTGTCAACCTCCAACTGTGGGCTCCCAAGCTGCAGTGTCACCATTGTTTACCCCCTCCCCTAAAACAAACCTGACATTCTGCTGTGAAGAATCTCAGTTTAATAGAGGTTGTAATAACGTCCCCCCCTTCACAGGAGAGGCCCCAGCTTGCTGTAGCATGCCAGGCCCTCGCTCGGGTCCCTGTGTCGGCCTGTGTTTGCACGGTTCACAGTTTGTTTCCAGGGAGCTGCTTACGTGTCTTCCCAGACCCCAGCTGTGGACCTTCCCTGGCAATTCAACTTCACACCCTGGTGCTGCTCTGTCCTGAACCGGGCTGAATCCAAACAACGTCAAGCTCTGACCGCAGCCAGGCCTGCAGGGAGGGAGACATTCTTTCAAAGAGTGTGAGCTAACATCGAGAGGTCAAACACACATCCTGCAGCACATTGCAAAAACAAAGCAGAACTCCTGCTTTCTTCAGTTTTTGAAATGTATTTCTTTATTTCCAGGTTACAGTGCTGTAATAAACAACAGTCATTTAAATGACTAGTGAGTGTACCAAGGCAATCGGGTAAACTGTAAGCAGCTTTCATTAGCAGGTTAACAGAGAAACTTGTTTCCATTCCCCAAAGGCAGCTGAATCTTGAGACGCTCATTTCACGCTTCATGGTCCTCATGTCTGGACCGAGGAAGTGCAAGACCACCTGAATAGAAGGCATGCAAACAGAACTTCTTGGTACCAGCTTCTATGGTACCAGATCTGATTTTTTTTATGTCATTTAAATGAAAAACAAAACCCTGTTAACTATCAAATATGCTTATAGTTTAATCAAAGCTAACTTAAATAAGCTATAATTCTAGCCTCTTGTGTAATCTAATTGAATCTCTGGCTGAATCTACCTGTGCAAATCAGTTTGAGATGGGCAAGACAGAAACTTTCATAGTAGGTGTCTGTATCCAAGAATGAACACATTTCCAGAGCCATTCTAGATTCCACATGGAGAAATGGACCCTCCAGAACAATTTAAACACTGCGCACATATCAAATCTGTGCTGTTCTGGCTGTCTGTGGTGGTTTGATATGTATTTTTAATATAGAATTGTCCAAACCCTGTGCTAGCAGATGTTCTGCAACAATGAAAAATTCCACGAACTGTGATGTCATCCATGCAGTGTCAAGCTGTGTTGAAATGTTAATCCTCAGGAGACTGGGTGTGTTATATCATGTCTGAGTCAAGTGGTCAGCGAAAGGCTTTTTTTGTTTATTTTATTCCTTCTAAGATTTTACTGATGTGTTTGATCATTACGACAGGTCAGATAGACAGGGACTGCAGAAACAGTACTGTTTTCTTTTTACTCATTAGCAGTGTTCTTTTGTCGTTTGATGTACAGCAATACCCACAACATTCAAACTATCTCAAAGAGGGATTAGTGCAGCTTTAACTTTTTAGGCCTTATTCAGGGAACCTTAAAGAAAAAAAAAAGTTTGAAAAATACCTGTTCTGAGGTTTGGTAGCACAAGTAACCTCCCACACCTCTTGCTGATGGAGCCTGCTTACTGATGAAACGCTTCACAGAGATGCTGAAGCGTCTTTGTTATAAATAAATAATTTTAAAAACTGAATGACATTTCTGTGGCGTGTTCTTCTGTAATAATGAAATAATAATGTATTGATTCAGACCTTCCGTTATTACCTCGTCACACGCCACAGCAATGCCATCATCACTTAAACAGATCTTAAGACAATACAAGTGATGTCGGCATATATTAATACTATGTGATGATAGTATTTTGGACCAATATGTTATTTTATGTATTCCATGTTTCTGTTTTCCCCCATACCTTGTTTCTCCTTGAATGCAAATACTACTTTGTGAGGTGCATTTCAGCAAGTTTATTTTTACTTGGATTTTAACAGAATTCTTCTGTTATTGGTATAGTATGGACCTTTTGTTTTGGTACAGCAAGCCTGAGCAAGGTTAAATTTCTGTAATAAAGCCAGTATAAAAAAAAAAAAAACAAACACAGCACACAGACCCCCAAGTGCGCCCCCAGTGGTCGTTATTATACTGGCCTCATTTCAGTTGCTCAGAGAGACCATGGTAAATTATTATGTTGACTAAACTACATGAATGCAGAATAGTAATAAGTGACAGTTAAGAAAAGCATATTAGGTGATAATAAACCGATAACAAAATATATAAATAAATAGTTTCAGACATATTCCTTTAAAAATAGTTGAACAAATCTCATGTCTTGGATTTGTTTCAAATTGTCCTGCAATGATTGTGGGTGTTGTATTGGCGAATCTATTCTACACCTATAATAAAATGTTGACAACTGCACATTGTGAAGAACATTAAGAAAATACACACGTTGATTTTAACAATATATAAAAAACATAAAATAGAAATAAGCAGAGCTCTCTTGACGCATACGATACCAGTATTTGTAATGAATCATCACAGTACAATCTTCTCCACAAAGATACAGCACGTTCCAGCCTTCTCAATTTCTGTCCCTGCTTGGCGCTGGGGCTCCTCCCATTTCCCCGGACCATGTGAGTTGTTCCCGGGTTGGTTTGGTGTTGGAAGAGCAGCCACCTCACGGATACAGCCAGCTGGAGTTTGAGTAAAGCGAGCAGCAGGCTACAGAGACTCAAGGCTGAGCAGAGCTGTCAGGGGCATCAGCTAGGCGCCCAGCTGATTGAAACCGCAGAGACACAGTGAAGAGACGCGTTTAGTAAAACAAGAAAAAAAGATGCCGAAGGAGAAATGTCAGAGGCGGCCAGCGCTGCAGGACTCCAGGCAATGAGAAAGGATAAAGCATACAAATGGAAGTTAATTAAACATTTAAGATGGGTTTGTGCTGAAGATTGAAACAAAGTTTTTGCTTTCTCGTGCACCTGCTCACAACCGCGAGGATGTTGTTCCAGTGAAGCTGTGAACGGAAATACCGCACGGTCCTCAGAATAAGAAAGTGGTACACCGGCCGCAAACAATCTGCAAGCGCATGTAACACGTCTAAACAAAACACAGTGCATACTGACGGACGTAAACCGCAGATTACAGATGAAGTATGGAAATAACCTATAAATAATACCGGAAACAGATCTGCAGTTTCGGGTGTTTGTTCAAGTTTTAAACTGGCAACAAAACACTTTCTGTTTATCACTTGGGACATTGTCAAAGCCGTTTAGCCCATGACAGGTGTCATCTGGCTCGCGGGGGACGGTGACAGCTTGACGATGGGCAGGAGTGACCCCGGAGGTAGCAGCATAAGCACTAGTCGTGAGAGGGTCGAGTCACTCAAGCGTGTCACTAGACTCCACGGCATCGCCGGCTGTGATGATAGCGACATTCTAGCAAGATCATCCGAGGCGAGCTGTGTGCAGACCGAGGGCGATACAGCCTCGTCAGATACCCAGTCCAGCCCAGCCATGGTGAAGAAACACCAGCATAAACACAACCTGAAACACAGGTACGAAGTACTGGAGACGCTTGGCAAGGGGACGTATGGGAAGGTGAAGAAAGCCGTGGAGAGGGGGACTGGGAAGACCGTGAGTATTGCAACATCCTATTAACTTCCGCTGGGTTCAGTGGAAGCTGTCTGTCTGTCCGACCGTCACCCATTTACTTACAGAACCGCTTACGCGAGAATGTGTTAAATTACCTGCCTATATGCCAGTTATTTTCTCCCTTTTTTCTTTTTTCAAATGAGTAATTTTTTAGTAGTGTTTTTCATTCGTTAAAAGGAATTCAGCATTTTGAAAAACAAAACACACCTAAAAAAGAGAGGACTGTACTAACCTTCTGAAACCAGATGCACCAATTCTTTGACAGGCTAGAGAGGTGGATTTAATGGTTTGGTCTGACAGAAGAGACACTAATTGTATTCATAACACACAGCCTGTAACTCTGCACCACCAGTTCTAGCACAATTCCCCTTGGAGGGTAATAGCATGCTGGACTGCCACTCTTTTTGCATACAGTTCTTACAAGGTTGCCTGCAAAAGTGGACCATCTTAGCTGTCTGATTTATGAATTTGTATAGGGTCTGGGCTCTGTGATTTTCAGCTAACCTAACAGCTAACTGCTCTTGGCCTTATACACTGCATGATTACATGACATGGTTTAGCTCCTTTTCATAACTGCCTCCTGGATGTGCAGGCTTTGTAGTGGTGTTTGTTGTTATACCTCCAGTGAAAGTGGCACTGTTTTTATTGTCAGTCTGTGTGGCAGCTGTTCAGAGTCTCACATTCTCTTTCTGTGTGGTTCCACACACATAAATACATTTGGTCGAGCTCTATAATCTAGCTGGTTTCATGCACAGCTAAACAGCTCACACTGAGTGTCAAGTTAGACCCCACCTAGAATACTGTGTGCGTTTTGGTCACCTCACTGCAAAAATACATCATTGCACTCAAGAAGGTACAGAGAAGGGCAACTAGGCTGATCCCAGGCCTTAATGACATGACCTACTGTATGAGGACAGGTTAAAGAATTAAATCTCTTCAGCCTAGAAAAAAGAAGGGAAAAAGAGGACTTAACCGAAGTCTTTAAATTAATAAATGGTATAAATAAAGTTAACCCAAGACCCTACTTCTGACTTAACACAGAGAGAACAAGACAGCATACATGGAAGCTGAAGAAAAGTAAGTTTTGAACAGAAGGTAGGAAGCACTTTTTTACATAGAGTTTTATAAATGCATGGAATAGCCTATCAGACAAAGGAGTAGGATCAAAAACACTGGGGAAAAAAAAGAAAAGCTAGATTGTATGCTTTTAAATTAGTTCCCCCTAGTAGGGGAAAACAGTGTGCTAACAAGGCACAAATCTTGATGGGCAGAATTGCCTTTTCTCACTCAAACGTTTCTTATGTTGAAAAAAAGAAAAAAAAGAAAATGGTGTGCTGTAAATGAGGGAGGACGCTTGTGTTTGGGAAAGTAAACAAACAGCACTGCCACTAAGGTCTGCTTGGAAGACACTGTTAGTAAACAAATACAAGAGAATGACTTTTTTATTCTCGAACGGGGCAGGATTGTAACTGGTAGTTTGCGTCTGATAAGGGTTGAGTGTTTTGTGGGTGTTATCTATTTGGAACAGTACAATGCGCTATTTTTGGAAGGGTATGATGCACAGTCGTTTTTTGTTTATTTCCACTGCGTTACACAACTGAGATACAATGTCTGACTTCTAACAGGGTCATCATTTTATACAGCTGTTTCAACGGTAGCTGTTTTGAACCTGAGATGCACTGGGTCTCCACCACTTTGCAGACCTGACTACCTTGATGAGAATAAACTGCTTCAGTATAAGGTGTCTGTAAAAGGGCATAGCAGCTAAATACATTCCCATCAGCTGATTACAAATCTCCAATTGCCAAGAGATAATGGTCCTGGTTTAATGATTAAACAACATATTTAGATTAAGCAATGTATTTAGATCAATAATTAACACAATAGACCCCTGTGTGTATTATTTTGTTCTATACTCTACAACATATTTGTTCAATCTGCAAATTTGTTTTCCCTGCAACGACGTTCACATCCTTAATCCAGGGGCGACATTGTTACTAGCTGTTGACTCGCCCCTTTTAGTTAGTATTGGCTGACACTTATAAAAGCATTAACAAGGAGGCTTGGGCCCCATGTGTTCCTATTAAGAAACTGTGAATTATTAATGGACCAATACCCCTTAGTTATTAATGAAGTGCACTTAGGAATATGGTTTGGCATGGTCTAAGCTGGGCTATGGAGACAGGCATTTCAGCCAAGGAATGCTTCTGTCAATCTGCCAGTTTCTACGTAGAAACCTTTTTTTCATATACTTCGGCCTGTGCAAGGAACACTTGGAGCAGGTTATTAAGGAAGGATGTCTGATCTAACTACGGCATGGATTTTATACTTTTACTTAGAAGCAAGTAGAATGTTCCCATCTGGTTTATCAGTGCTATTTGTTTAATAATTTATTAATTGAAAATAGTACGTGTTTTTGCAGATGCAGGACTACCTCCTGTTACTACAGTCACAGTAGTAGTAAAAATCTGTTTATACTACCCTTATAAAATAAATCAACCTCACATAGCACACGTGGTTTTAGTGGCACTGGAGGGTGCTGATGACTCGAGTTACTTATTCCGTATTTGGAATGTAGAACTACTAAAAGAAACAATGACAAAGACAAACGTTTTGACTAGCGTTTTGAATGGGCTTCAGAAGTATGTGACATTGGATAGCTGCCAAACTGCTGCATGCAGTTGTGTTGCTTGATGTGGTTAATGAAACATGTTTGAACATTCTTTTACAATTCAGATCAATGCTTTTTTAAGATATTGATTTATTTATTGGAAAAAGTGAACAAACTAATAATTGCGCTGTATTACAGAGAGACTATCGCAGGAATAAATGTAAACCCAGCACCAAATTATGTTACAAAACACAGGAGAAGAAACAATGTTGAAGTTTATATATTTTACAGGTCCAACATTGATGTTGAAAATCATCATAATGCTTGGGTGCATAGCCAAAAGTGTAGAGTACAAATCACAGGGTGTTATGCTGAAGTTGTCTAATGCACTGGTGGGGCCGCACTTAGAGTACTGTGTACAATTCTGGTCACCACACCACCAAAGGGCATTGTGGTCCTGGAGAGAGTCTTACAAAGAGTAACCAGGCTAATCCCTGGCCTTAAATGAGCTATGCAGGCTGAAAGAACTGCGTTTATTTAGCCAAGAACAATGAAGAATTAGAAGGGACTTGATTGAAGTCTTTAAAGTCTTAAAATGAGTTGACAAAGTTAACCCTAACCAACAATAAAGACAAACTAAGAAGAGCTGCTTACTCTAATCAAACTTTACAGAAACCGTCACCATGTGTTGTGGAACTTCAGCATATATATTTTTTAACTAAAAATCCCTAGTGTAACAGCCTCAAAAAGCTAGAAAATATGCATCAAGTGGAGTAACAGCATGATTGGCGACCCTCACGTTTTTTGAAACATTTGATCTTCCAAATGTGTAATGATGATCTCAGCAAATATTGGTTCACAAATAGAGGCACAGCATTGCTAGATGTAGTATCAAATGAAGTGTGGCCAGGATCTCGCTTGTGCACCAGAAGGAGCTGCCCTTGATTGAGATGCGACCTCCAACAAGGCCGGGGCATGGAGGACCACTAGAAGGCCTTGCAAAGGTGGTGGGAGATGGTCATAAGACTTTCAGAACATATAGTCGTTCATAGATAAAATGGTATCCATATCAGTCCAAAGATGATAGACAAAGAGAAGGGGTCTGATGGCACCTGAAGAAGAGACCTTTGAGGTCTTGAAAGCTTGTGATTAATTATTGTTTAGTTTGTCCAATAAAAGGTGTCAGCACATATGGTGAAAGATGGGTTTTGTCTGTAAAGAATTCATAAGCCAATAAGGTTAGCGTAGTGGGCAGAACCTCACCCCTAGAATTACGGAAAGCCTCCAATTAAAGTAGGTTGATAATAGGGGTAATAATCCTTAAATTGTATCTGATCAGGGAAAGTAGGTCAACATATTATTATAACACCTGCTCTCAAATGTCTGTAGTAAAGAGAGAGTGTTGTCATCTCCACTGTGGCCATTGAAAGCTGACCTTTCTAATTGTGCTCTGTGGAGGTGCTGCTTCACATCACGTTACAGCATAACAAAAACCGGGTAAAACAAAAGATGATGGTGGGCCAGGATCATTTATTCAGAGTTTCCAAGGTTCCTGGGAGCAGTTTTGTTTTGGTAACGGTTAGTTAGCTAGTGTAATGATAATACATTTGGCTTTCGCTGGGAAAGCTTCTTTAGTTCTACAAGCTTGTAAGAAATGCTGGGAATGGACAGGCTGTCTCTTACCCCTATTTCCCTCCAGATGTCTTCATCCGCCAGATCATTCTGCACATTTTTATTTGTTTTCATCTATTCTGAACACAGCGACCACTCCCTGTTGCGAGTGAACTTTGTGGCTGTAAACAAGGCCTCTGACACTTTGAAATGCCCTAAAGAGTACCAACATTCCCACTGCTCTTCTGCAGCTGCAGTCACAGCGCAGCCAAATATCTTGTCTTGTTGTGTAACCAGGATCTTGGAGTGACCTTGGGGAAAAAAGTTTGATACTACATTGCAGTTCTGTATCAGAGCACAGTGCTGGGCAAAATCCATACTTTCGTAGTCCTTGAGCTTGTCCAAGGACAATGTAGCTGACTTCAGGACTAACTGTCATTTTTTGGGACTTCTTTTATGTTTTACAACACCTTATATGCACTGTTGGTGACCCAAAATAAGTACATTCAGTCTGGTTTTCTGTTTTATAGTATTGATAAAACAGACATAGGGGTTTTGTCAGCATATTCCACTGCTGTCAATCAGTCGTAAATCCCAGGGTTCTGATCACAGCCATAAATTACGAGCCACAACTGCAAATTACGAGGTTTTTTGTAATGAGCTTAGCATGGGTTACAGTGGCTAACCATATTATATACAGTAAGATCCTAAGACGAAATATGACCCTGTTGGTTTGGGGTTCATTGTGGATAGAGGTTGGTTAATTTGGGTTAAAGCTGGTTGAAGGTTAGGGCTAGAGATTTAAAGCTGATGTTTTCTTATTGGACAGTATACTAAAAATATTCGTCTGAAGAGTAAAAAAAAAAAAAATTGACAGAAATACAGCTGCTGGGTGAAAATAACTTTACAGTGCATTAAATGCAGTTAGGGGTTGCAGAATGTCATTAATCCCTCCATAAACACATACATTTGGAAAGTTACATGTAACGTTTTGATATTTGATACCCTGAGACAGATGTGATTAGATAATAAGGCATGTGTCTGTCACAGCAGGGGCTGGTTTTAAAAGGGTTCATTTAAAAAAAAGCAAGCACGGTGTCTTTGTTTCCACAAAAAGAGACTATACAGAGACAGATTCATTCGAAATATACAGACATGTGTTGATATTTGGCCTTTCTGCCCACAAACCTGCCCCCCTCTCTGCACATGCTTTGTACGTTTTCAGAAAATGACGATAATTTTGCGACAGCCCCTAAGGTAAGGCAGTCCAAGATTTGTGGTAATCTAGGTCTGCGAAACGAGCTGTAAGACTTAGGAGATATTGTTACATTTTGTAGTGCTTGTGGAATGGGCTGGATTGGCCTTGCTTCATTCACAGAGAGGCACAGTGTGTAGTTTCCCACACTGCGCCATGCTGAGGGATGAGGGGTTACTTCAGTCTCCCTGCATATCCGCTCCTTGGCTTTTCATTTTACCAAATTGTGTGGTGGTGTGGGGAAGCACCCATTGAGTGCGGATCTGAGACCATCAAAGCTGTGTGAATTGCTAAAACATTGTCCCAGTGCAGCGCCCTGCCCTGCCCCTAGGACGAAATAAATTGGGGGAAAAAACAGGCTACAAAAAAACAAACAAACAACGAGGATTCAATTTTTCATTAAAAGGTGACTCAAAGGATACAATCCACTCCCATGCAGAGCAAAGTTGTGTTGCAACAAGATTACCTCCTGACGACCTTCCAACAACATCCCATCCAGACAAACATTCCAAAATGCTGGTCTTCAGAAAGATTGAATTCCTGGAGTTACAGCATGCCTCTGATTCTTTCAAACAAAACCCACTTTATTTTTGGAGACTCAATTCAGGCTATAATTGGAGCAGAGACGGGAGATGTAATTCCAGATTGTATTTGGATAGTCTGGCTGCCGGCCAGTATGCCAGACCTGGAGTGCTGGGAGCAAAAGAGTGAGAAAGAGAGAGAGAGAGCAGGGGGATGCAGTTTTACACCAGACATGGCAGGGCTTGAAAGAACCAGGAAGAAAGCTGGTTTCAGAAAGAAGTCTATTTCCATCAAATGGCTACATCAACTAAGCACCTAGTTACCATTCTTGCTTTTACGCCTCTCCAGATGTTGCCTTGCAGTGTAGCCAAGCCGTCTTACTACTAAAAAAGCAGCCGCGTGGCACTGAGTATAGCATTGACCAGCTTCCATCTGTATACCTGGTCCCCCTCTTACAATTAAAGGTCTAGTTAGTACATTTTTACAATAATCTATTTCCTTTGATCGGTTCACTGTAATAAGTTTTATTAACTTTGAAGCATCACTGCTACAACACAACAAACAGCTCTGTCCTCCATATTTGTCCGCAGGTATCTGAGTTCCTTCAATGCTCTCTTTTACTTGGAAAGGGGTGATCTCTAAGCAGCAGGGAAAGCATGGAGAACCACCTTCAGTCTGCTTTATCGTTGTACCTTAGAGGTTTTTTAAAGAAAAGGTGTACTTGTTGTATGGAACTACACAATGATAAAGGCATCTGTAGATAGATAGGAAAAGGGATTTAGAAATAAAACGGGAGGTTAGCAGAAGGGGTTGCAGGTAACAAAATGATTTTAATAGCAACAAATACTCCAGTGTGATAAGAATCTTTTTGGTTATTTGGTTGTCTTTCTGAAAAAAAGTTTCCCTGATTTCATGTTGTTGACCAGGCTGATCTGAATTTCATATTCCAGATTGAAAACTGTGTCAAACACAATGTACTGTAAGTGTCTGGCATTGAGGTAATTGTAATGGGAAACCGTGGACCAAATCCCCAGATAGGGTCAAGATTTCAGTCTGACATGATTCGTCTGAGGAGGATTGGCCCCTTGGTCGGAAGCAGAGGTTAATCCAGCTTCATTAGGAACATTTTTAAGTGTGGAGCTAGAGTTGAATGTTTCCTCCTTTAGCTTTATTGCTACCATAACCTATCAGGTCTGGACCACTTTCTAAACTGACACAACCAACTACTTTCCTAATGTGCTACTTCTGGTAAGAACTACAGGAATGCGGTAACTACTACTGCTGTATTCTAGGTTAAACTCCAGGTAAACACACCCAAATGTAGCTGCTATAAACAAACATATAGATCAGTTATATCCAATATCATGCAAACTAGGTCTTAGGGGAAAACTAGTGTCCAATGCAAGGACATTTCCACTGTGCCATCTTCATAGAAGATCACCATTCAGGTTTACAGTGGTGGCCATGAATATATGAATAATTCATCCATTCTTGGCATATTAGCCTAAAAAATGGTTTTAAATCCCAAAAAAGAATGACAAACGAGAAGATAGATCTCACTACAGGAGACTCTAATGTAGGTGTTAAAAAACAAGAACATAAGTAAATGTACGAACAAATAGAGGCTATTCGGCCCACCTGTGCTCGTCCAGTTACTTGTAGCTGATTGATCTCAAAACTTTGTCAAGTTGGAAGGATCCCAGTGATTCACCATTACAAACATGACTCGGCAGCCAATTCCATACCCTCACCACTCTTTGTGTACAGAAGTGTCTACTACTCCCATATCAAGGAGGACCCAGCAAGCATCACTGAGTGGCATAATAAAACATGTAAACAGATTGTTACATTTTGAAATATACTCTAGTGCTTTGTATGACTATATATACACACATGTTGTCTACTCTGTATTGTTTCTGCAGTACATCTTAGAAAAGCAGCACTGTCCTGCAGGTCGTGAATGGGTGTGTTTGGCAGCCTTATCAGTTGTGGGAGGGATGGTACAGCTGTTCCCCGAAACCTGCTGTGACCTCAGCACTTACACAACTCCAGGGTGGTTGTTTTCTTTTCCGGAAGTGGCATGTTAATGAGGAAGTGGCTCTGAGACGTGAGTGTTTCATCCTGGGTGGTGATAAGCGAGGCCACATGCCTCCTGTATTTGAGCAAAGCCCTCCCTCTTCCATCGACACGCTGTCAGACGAGCTGTTTACACTGAAACTGAAAGCCCCCAGCATGAAGAACAAGCACAGTCTTGAGTGTCCTCTGAGTTGCCACTTCCGCCTTGTTCAGGGTGCACTCAGACAGTTCAATTAGAGGACATGCCAATGGACTCCTTTCAACGCAACTGCTTACTGTGGATTGACTGATATGCATTCCTATGTATGATGTTTACTTCATTTTGCAAGGCATATTCGTGCTGTTAAAAAAATAAATAAATTAATAGCTCTAAGTTACACATATAACATAACTGAACTGTGGTTTGACTACCTGTGGGATATTTGAAAAACAAGTTGTGTGAAATTAAGATAATATACAGTAAAAATAATAGACCTTACAAAACTGCATTTTTATTCTGTTTTAGATCAGTTAGAGCTACAGTGATTCACTTAGCTTAACCACCCGTGTTTAATTTTGAACCTGCTTCATAGAAAACATTGGAAAAGCACTGAAACGATTGATACTACATGATCCCAGGGCTGCATCCAGTTGGTTCTTGAAGGATCCCAATGAATGAGCCGCACCACAATGTAGTGTAGCGTTTCACACTGTTATTGGTGGTACATACTCTGGCAAACTATCACTGAAAATGGAGCGTGGGTGATCTCTTGAGCATCTGTGGAGACTGAGGCAGAAGTGTATCCTTTCTCCGCACTCTCAACCCTGCCCTTACAGTTTACCACGTTAAATTTGCAGTAATTTTGCAGTTTCCTCATGCTTTTCCCAATGTTATAGTATGCATTTACCATAGTTTAGTATGGTTTGCAGTGCTTTGCAAAGCTTTCACTGTGCTTTATTACACTTTGCTTTGCTTTTACCATGGTAAAGGGTGGCCTCTCAGAGCTCAAACATTCCCACACCGTACATACACACTCTTTCTGATACATTTCCAACATCCTAATCCCTTATTTTGCCTAGCAATGCTAAGAATGACAGCTTGTCAAAACATTACAGTATTTGTTCAGGTGTCTGTTTCAACTAACTGTAACAGCTTTATAATTTATAATCGTTCATCTTAAAAATCACACATGCGGAGAATGTTAATAAAATATGTGTTTTTTGTAGATCAAGCTATTTCTGTTTTCTGATGTGCATGTTTTCAATAAAAGCTACATTACTGTTCTCATTTGGCTAAAATATCAGCGATATAAAAGAGGTGAGACAGGGGGACCTGTTCGTGCCAAACTACATTCTAAGCACAAGCTCCATCACTACCCCAAACAGCAATCAGGGCTGTGATAATAACCATGGAGACCTGGCCAATGAGAACATGAAAGGAAGCAGACCAGTCCAGTGTAACTGACTGTATGCTGATAAAGGTGTCAGACACTTTACATGCTTGCTTGCAGCCAGGCAAAGGCATTTCCTGGCACCATTTTGCTCTATAAATACACAAGTGTTTTTCTAGGGCAGGCACAGTATAATGAGTCAAACCAACTCCACAGACCTCAGAACTAGAATATAACCAGAAATAAAACCATCTGTGCAAAGTGCATGGTGCAAAGTGGTTGCAATAGCCTGTTTTATATTTGATTCTCTTGCTATCATCTTGCACCACTGCACAACATGGTTGGGTGGTGCATGCTAAGCTGCTGTACAAATTTATCTTGTCATGTGCATAAGCAATACAACTGAGGTTGTGGGTGCTTTGTGAATGGAAAGGTTTTCACACAGGAAGAGCACGTTCACAGTTTGGAGAAATACAAGTTAAAGGAATAGTTTGATAAATATATACAGGGAAGTAATAGGACATTTTAAATAATATCTATGGAACCTATTCACAGCCCTATTGAAGTGCTTGTATTGTGAAGTTTAACCCTTCTGAAAGATTACAACAAAATGCAATGGTAAAAGCATAGCAAAGTGTGGGGAGCAAAACTTAGTGCGACCATAGTTAAGTGATGGGCAATTAAAGTAAGAAACAATATAAGAGTGCTGGGACAAGTAGTTGAATATTCAAACAAACATTGCTTGTGTTCGGTTGGAGAAATAACCATGTTTGTGTTCATTCCATAGAATGTATAAATAACTATCAGAAAGATGCAAAGGAAACCAATACATAAATGATGTGTAAAATAAATAACACCTTCTACTGTACAGAGTGTTGATTTCCTTTCTTTAGCAAGTCATCTGATGGTGCACCACTTTGATGTAGTACTCCAGGAATTTGTTTTCAGTGTAATATGGTACACATTATACTTCTGTAGCTAATTCAAAGTTAACGGATATTCTAATATTCATTAACATTTTGCAGCAGGTTTTGATCATTAATATCCCTGTTTATCCCAGCAGTAGAATATAAAATATAGGGCAAGCACATACAGTATCATCGGCATGGGAAAAGCATCCTTCTGGTTCATTTTCTTTTTCTTTGGGACTCAGTGTCCTGACAACAGAGGGCTGTGAAATGAAGAAATGAAGAACACTGTAGACAGTTGGCACACCCCTGCAGTTTAACTCCTGGCACTGGCCTGCATTAACAATATCGGGTACCAGGCACTTCAGACAAGTTTCCCTTGTTTTTTTGTCATGGGAAGCTGTTTTGTGGTCATTACTGGACCCATATCAGCTGTCAAGCCCCCGCAACAGTGCCACGTGTCACGGGGGAGAACAATGGTCCGAGTGTGTTCACCCCACGTGGGGTGAATCGAGGGCTCTGTCTCATGAGACAGATGGAGTGTTACATTTTTCTTCCCTGGCATTCATTCCCTACAGTAGCTGCTGAAGGCTTTTTAAACTTGTTCACAAAACTTTAACAGCTGGCATGAATATTTCTGAGCAGAAAATCACTTTTGGCATTTCTTAACGTTGGGATGACGAGACCTGTCTAGCCTACTCTGTGCTTTGTTGAAGTACCCATGATAGCTTTTAACAGGAGCTTGCAGAAATTGTATTCACACCTTTACACTCACATGCTGTACCTGATAAATACATAAGGGGATCTTGGTTCACTTCTGAATGGTGAAAGCTTGACTGCACAAAATATTAAAGTCCTTTAACCACACACTGTAAGAGGTACTGCCAGTTTTGGTATATCTAATGTAGATATAACAAATAATATATCAGCTAAAGGTCCCTAAATGCCTGGTAAAAGCATGGTGTGGAGTTAGATTTGAGTCCTGGATGTGCAAAGTCACCAGTCCTCCCTGGGGATTCGAGAGAGCGAGCATCGCATTGGCTCTGGAACTCCCGCGGGTTAAGAAGGCAGACAGATAGGGACTGTTTCTCCTTATCTAGCTACAGCTAACCCTACTGACCAGGCACCTAGTGAGGTCAAGCAGACACCTGCAGGGCTACCTCTGACCTCCTAGTGAGGTCAAGCAGACACCTGCAGGGCTACCTCTGACCTCCTAGTGAGGTTCAAGCAGACACCTGCAGGGCTACCTCTGACCTCCTAGTGAGGTCAAGCAGACACCTGCAGGGCTACCTCTGACCTCCTATTGAGGTTCAAGCAGACACCTGCAGGGCTACCTCTGACCTCCTAGTGAGGTCAATTTCTGATTAGGGTGTGATGACGGAAAAAGAGAACAGAATACGATATATAACTCTGTCATACCTGTACCATTGCTTTGTAAGTGTGTCACTATAAGGCATATGTTTCTGTCTGTCTTTCGGTCTAGATAAGTCCTAAAATACAGCAATAACTACATTCGTATGCCAGTTTCAAAATGCAATACATATCCTCAGTGTGAGATATACCCCTATGATCTTCAGGCCCCATACCAATCTGTACAGTACAGTACATGTCATTGACCTTGTTCTTCATTTCCAGGTCGCCATTAAATCCATTCGAAAGGACCGGATCACTGATGAGCTTGACAGGGTTCACATTCAGAGGGAGATTGAAATCATGTCGTCACTCAGGCACCCCAACATCATCCGCATTAATGAAGGTAAGTGAGGGCTGAGGGAGGGGCTTTTACACAGAATCTGTTCCATTCAATTCACTTAGTGCCTGTGTCTCACTAACACATGCGTTGATTTTTACTTCAGCATTAATGTGTGACACCGACTGAAAAGTGGATCGCAGATACAGTTAGGCGTCCAGAGCCGAAGGCGATAAAGGTTAACTAAATAAAAACTGAATTTGTACTTCATACAAATATATTTTACAGTTTAGCTGCATGGGCAAACATGTTTGCTTCCAAAAAGAACCATGTACCTTAACTTAATTTAGTGTTACTGGAGATCTTGCTTACAGTGATTGATAAAACATCAGCGATGTTAAGCAAATAGGATGCCAATGCATTTACTGATGGCAATAGCAATACAGACCCATGTCTTTAGAAATAATCTTCAGCGTGTTGATACTGTTTATATGTCAGTCTCTTTAAAAAGCAGACAAGTCTAACACCATGGCATCCACACCCACCACTCCGGGGCAGGAGAAAAATGTCCAGATTATCACAATACTTGACCTGCTGGCGTGGGATATACAGATAGAGACACACACAGATCTCAGCACCCTTCAGCATTACAGTGCCAAACATGCACCTCCTGCATTGGAAAAATAGCACAAGACAGGAACTCGCAGCACAGCATAGTGCTTCCCTCGCTCAGACAGGAGCAGACACTTAGGACAGTATATTCTCCTAAACAATGTTCTGCTGAAGGTGGACGATATGGCCTTCTTACAGTACGTGCTACCACTGGTATCAGTGTTATCTGCACAAATGAGCTGTTGGGCCAAGCCATTAAAGAATGACTTTGTGGTTACAAGATGTAGCAAATAGGTAGGGAATTAGGTATTATTTCCATTTATTGGTTTTAGAACCTTCCAGAATTGTAATATATTAGTAACATGAATCCAGCAATCTTACACTCACCAAGCGAACAGCTTTCCACAAGTCAGGCTCCTCTGCAGATCAGTTCAAAAGCCTCTCATGTACCTCATCTTAGTTGTAAGGGTCAGCCCTGTATCCACACAAGCAAAACAAGGGTAGCATATTACACCATGCAGAAGCATCGATGAGCTCTTGGCCAGGGAGTTTACCATAGTAAAAGCATAGGCAAGTGGAATAAAGCATAGTGAAAGCATAGGAAAGCATTGCAGATCCCTTTGAGAAGGTATGAGAAGTTCATTCTTCAATCCTGCCCAATCAGTCATTGCCAGCTGTGTGTGCAGAAACTTCTCACTGTTCGAGGGCTAGACTGACATGACCAAAACTTGTTTAATTTAAACAGCAAAACTAATCAAAATATTTGGATTTTCTTTTTCTTTTTCTTTTTCCCGGCAGTCTTTGAAAGCAAAGATAAAATCCTCATTGTTATGGAGAATGCCAGCAGGGGGGAGCTGTATGATTACGTTAATGACCGACACAGGATCTCAGAGCCGGAGGCACGCAGCTTCTTCAGACAGCTCACTTCAGCAGTGCACTACTGTCACAAGGTGAGCCGCTGCCTCTCTAAACACCAATTCATTAGATTCATGTCCGTGTGCCTGTGAATGGAGATATAAGCAAAGGGATAAACTGGTACTGTAGTCCATTAGACTAATCTACTAAAACTAATCACATATGTACTGGACACACAGTCCAATAAATCACACACCACAAACAATTTCAAGTAAGTCAAGAGCCGATTGCATAGACACTGACAAGGCCTCAAAAACAATTTGGTCCATTTCTGGATGCAAAAAACGTCCTCCGACTTCCACTTTAACTCACTCTTTGTATATAACACTAAGTATTTTCTCCAAGGTTAGAGGATGTGTGCAGCAGAGAAAGTTACAGTTTCATAAAATACATAATGCAATAATGCAAGCCAGTTCTAAGTGACAGTAACATTCAAATGAAATTACTCTTCCTATCTTTTCTTCTTGTCCCATCTGTTGTTGGTAGTATCACCTGCTTTACCAAATGTACTTAAATGTTTCTATGGACATGGCCATGCACTTGACCGAGACTTCAATGTTTCATTCTTGCATGATGGATTTCAGTGGCATCAGCAGACTAGAGCAGGGACAGTCTGAGCAGTTGGGAATGAGATAGCTACCATTATAACATCATCACTGTCTAGCAGCCACAGATGGGGCCTCGTTGCTCATTGTTCAGTTCAGAGGTGAGCTTGCAATCTGGGGCCGTCGTCATTAGTCAATGAAAGGGATTATTTCAATTAAGCGGCTCATCCATGAGAAACTGTCAAATTAATTTAATTAATCCAAGATTTAGGATCAAGTGTCAGAAAGCTTCTCCATCACAGCACTGCAGATCTCATTTACCCTTGAACTTACATAATGTACTGGTTTTGGACACTAGAAACAGGGTTTTTATTTCACCTATCCTCCAAATACTATGTTTGTTTTTATATATGTTTTTATTAACATACATTTTGCTTTTTCTACCCATTTAACTTGACACAGTTTACATGCCATTTAAAAACATATCTAGAGAACAGCTTGTCCGACTGTGATGAAACTTGTAAAGACATTCTTTAGCACAAGTTACAGAGTGTATTAGAATCTGGAGATCGGTCTTAGTACATTGTCTGTTTGTCTGGCCGTTGGTATCTATGTCACACTAATACAAAATATATCTATTTTTTAAGTGGCACATACAACAATGTCCATCGATTTAAATTTTTTATGTTAACTGAATACAAATAAATGTTGCTTGCATTTTCTGAGCAAAAAATACAGCACTGTGTATCAATGTCAATGACAAAGCCAACAGGCACACTGAAATAACAGAACTAAAAGTGAAATGGTTTAAATGCATGTAGTCGTTCAAACCTAGTCCATGCAGTTCTCTAAACCGCTTACCTTAGTACTGGAAGTCAGTAACATCAGCCAGCTGTGTAAGACATCTCCTTGAGATTAAAAATAAAAAGAATAAATTATACAATAAATAATACACAATGAAAACAGCTAACAGAACATAAACAGTATTTTAAAAAAGGCTATTTATTAAGTATACTTTAAATGCATATATTAAAGAGATTTCGAATTTAATAAACTATCTTATATCTTTTCTTTTGTTTCAACTCCAAACTTTTTGTTTTTGTTTTTTCTCGATAATTCAGAGCTCTCCAGGGCACCAATATGTTTTGTTAGATTAACCCCGGGTCAGTCATTTTGAAATACAAATAAATAACATCACTTTGAGTTTGAGCATGCAAAAAGTATGTCACATAAGATCAGTCTCAACCATGCAGCTGCACACAGTACAAATAATCCCAGAGACAGCATTGAAGAAACCACTCCCAGCTTTGTAATGAGGCAATTCCCAATGAGACTCGAGGGAAAGAAAAAAAATAAACATTTTCAAAAATCTGTGGGAAACTACACACCTTTAAACACTGTCCAGATTACGTTACTAAGCAGGCAACAAAACAGCTGTAAATATGCCACTAAATTGTGTAGGCTTCGATGGATCCCTTGGCTTTGATCACTACCTGGCACCGAAGTTTTATGTTCTTAAATATTCTGTCCAGTTCATAATGTCATATCCAAACCAGAATCTCCTTGAGCTTTATCTTCCTGCTAGGCACCCTAGTGTTCTTCTGGTAAAGGCACAAACGTGTGTTGTGCAGGGACGGTCATGAAGTCAGGGAGTGCACGGTCACGTTGCTGATCTTGGCTGGCGCTACTGTGGGTTGGCAGGGGTCGGCAAATGGTGCCTGGTGAGCTTGAGAGGACACGTGCAGTGCTTGCCTTTGTCCTCTAGTCTGCTGTCAAGCCCCTGGATACCCTCTGACCTTCAGTTCTTCTGGGATGTTTGGGGGAAATTATGTGGAACATTATTATGGATAAAGAATGGGGGTAAAATTATTGGACACAAAAAATAAGAACAGGGTAATATTCATGACACCACCCTCAATCAGCTACTGGGAACCGGACAAGCTTAGATGGACCGAAAATCGTGTGTATTTTCTTATGTTCTTATGTACTTAAAGCATGTTCTCTATCAGCCTAATTTAAGGTTCTGTAGTGGCCTGGTCCTTGACCTGTCCAGGTAAAGTTAAAGTGCCATCCCTATTAGCTCGTTGGTGAAATAGTGTTACTTTATCTCCACAGAATGGAGTCGTTCACAGGGACCTGAAACTGGAGAACATTCTTCTCGATCAAAACTACAACGTTAAGGTAAAAGAATTATCATAATAATATTCATATCACAAAACTCATACATTGCAAAATCATAGCCTGCACAAATACTGTATCATATAACTAGTCTAAATGTTTGGGATTCCAGGAGCTGACTACTATGTTTTCTAGTTCATGTTTTGTGATGTCTAGAATTGCATCTTACCTTAGGAACCTGGTTCAAATATTGGCCTTGGAATTTGTAGTTCTTTTGAAATTAAGCATGTAAGCTATCCTGATTTTGGGTTGGAATGTCCTACTTACAAATGGCACTGAGTCAAGGCCCAATTTGAGAATAAGCATAGCTAGATAATAATAATACGTGTACTTGGCATGACCAATAAAACAACACGCTCAGATAAATAGGGTCACTTCTCTAATCACAGCAAAGGCAAAGAGGGTTTGTTCTGAAAACATCTGTAGTTGAGCTTCCACAGCTCCTGCCCATGATTGCAACCCTTGCATTCTGGACTCAGGGCGGAATGGCACGCTTCAGAAATTCATTCAGATTCAAGACAAATTGTCTGCAAAAAATAGCACAAGTTCTAAAAATATAACGTCTGATCTTAAAAAAAGTGCCTCTGGGCCATTCATTTCCTTTTATGGAAGGTGTATCAGGTTTTGTGCACCCTTGGAAAAATGCAAGGAATGTTAAGGATTCAGTATTCTTACCTACATCCATATTAAAGATCAAACAAGCTTCTTCACATGTATAACAAGCTCTAATCCCGGGATAATAAAAACACTTGGCATTAAAATTCCTCAAGGTATTATTAGACGTATTGCAGCTCTTCTGTGTGCGAGTGAGTGTGTGTGTGAGTGTGTGTGTAGTTTGCGCAGCTCAGGAAGTATTTGATAGTGCTGATGATAATCCTCCTAAGGTCTTTTCATATTTAACAGGAGCTGAGTTCCTTAGGGGTATAATGTGGGTAAGTGTTTGGTTTGTTAGAAATGAGTTCATACTATAACCACTCTTCTCAGTTTTGTTATCTCTTCCGCCCACCATGTCCTGTGTTATCGAGTGTGTGCCTCAGTGTATTGCCTGGAGTTTAATTCGGCAGCTGATTCTTAGATGCCCAAATTACAATTGACTGGAGAAAAGTTGCTGAGTTTTTAAAGATGGGTTCTTACAATATTGATGTATTTACTTATCTAAAATGTCCAGTCCAGGATAGACCCGTAAGATGGAACATCTCATTTCAAGGGTGTCCCAGAGGACTACAGGCAGGTTAAAATTCACATGAATGTATTCATACAATAAACATGCTAAAATCATACGCCATGAGCTGAAGTTAAAAACAATTACAGGATTTTTAAAAAAAACATTTTTTTAAAGTGCTGCAATAACAGATCCTTAAAAACAGGGAGAGTAACACTTGCCCTTATTTCAGCAGGAAGGTTATTCCAACTTGATGGAGCAAAATAAACAAAGGAACGCTTTCCTCTGGACTGGATGTAGAAGTTCCGGCTAGTCGTTGAACGTAATGAATAATTATTAGAACAGCATTGTAACAGACTGGTCCCATAGGCTGGCATTTGATTGTGTATGCAATTAAAGATAGTTTTGCACCAATTAAAGTTTCTACGTGAATTTAAACTAAGCAATCTAGTCTCTCATATACAGTATAACACAATGGTGTGTCACAGAATCACACTGCAGTATAAATCTGCAAAGTCTGTTAAAAAGAGTGCAGAGCAGTTCCAGTAGAAAACTGATAAACAACATCAGTGGGCTCCAAACGAATAGCCTCTCGTTTCCTGATTTATAATTCTTATTTTTATAAGAGGGTATTTAAGCAGTATCTATCTAGTGAGATTAGAGATAGCACCGAATATTCGACTAGTAACGTTCGTTTGGGAGTCGATTTATCGCAGCAGCAGAGCAGCATTTTACAACCAGCAAAACTACAAAGACAGTCATGTTTTTGTGTGTTTTAAGTGTATACTAATAACAAACTAGCACTGTCACTATTTTCTTTGTATTCAGCTTTTTGAATTGAAACGGATTGTGAAGCGTGTGGTTTCCGAATGTATGGAATAAGCAAGTTGCATATACAGGAATTACATTTTAGAACATTAATAAATAGTTTTAAAGGATTTCATGCAGTTTTAAAAACAGAGCACACAAACAGCAAAGTGCTATAAAACAGTATGGTCACACACACAGAGCACAGACAGGGTTAATACACCGTATTCCCAAACTCTTCAACAGAGCAGAATGTAGAATAATACAATGCACTTTTCTAAGGACTTCTGCATTTACTGCTTTAGGGTGTCTGCAGTCTGTAACCAAGCAGTAAATGATTTATTAGCAAGTTGTAAACTCATGGCAATTAATATACTATACCAGTACCGGTTTCTAAGAAGTAATGAACTACTGACCAGCTGGTTACTGCTAGTCACTGCTTTATGGCACCAGGTGGCTGACATTTTCTTTCCCCTTCCTTGTTTTATTGTACAATTTGTAATTTAGCTTTTACACTATAGATGTATAAACAAACCGATACATGCCTCTTTAAGTGAGATTGGTGGAAAGTGTGTAACCGCCAGTGCAAGGACCTGACCACTAGCCTGTCTTGCTTTGTTTTCAGCTGGCAGACTTTGGCCTGTCTACCCAGTTCAAGAAGGAGCAGGTCATGCAGACTTACTGTGGGAGTCCCTCTCGCCCGGAGATCGTCAATGGACTGCCATACCGGGGGCCTGAGGTGAGTCTCGAGAGATGACAGATCTCTCATTGGCTGTCTGTTCAAAAAGTGAGGATACCCTCAATCCACCAGCTGATCCTTATTTCACGTACTGTCCACACACTTCCAGTATTTAACATTTAATCGGCATTGCTGTGGCATGTTGCAAGATAATAATGGAAGTCACGAGTTAAATATTCTTTGAATGAGGCAATGTCATTATTACAATTATAGTACAGCTTAGTTATAGTGTAATAGTTATTTATTAGATCTGTCTATAAGTGTCTATATGTACTGTGATACATTACTTTGCAAACTGCTTCACATATTTTAGAGTAACAGCAGAGGAATTCTGTGCGGCTGAAAAAATAAACAAGGAATGCGCACGAAACTCAGGAATGAGGGAGAAAAGCAGAAAACAGAATAACGTGTTGTGTTAAGAGCCCCCCTGTCTTGCCTGTAATAATGTTTAGAACTATTGCTGAGCCTGTGCATTGAGATAATGACTTTGAAAGTGGCCAGAGACAGCAGAGGGGACTATCTGGACTATTAAAGCAAAAGGAGATGACAGGAGCAGCCAGAGACCATTCACTGTGCAGTATGCAACAGGGGAGCTGCGATTGAAACCCCTCTTAACATATTGAAGTGGTTTTGAGCTGTTTCTATATGTTGTATATGTGTCCATCATAAAAATATTGTAGCATATGGAAAGCAAGGACTGCTGTATATCCTGATGCTTTTTTTCAGTTTTCACCTTTCTACCACTAAAAGAAATCCAGCCACAACACATACATACATTCCAGTCTCTATTACTCTGCCACCAGGAAGGTTCTCATACCCAGCTGTAATTGTGAAAAACAGCATGTTTTGATTGCTAACAAGTAGTTGTGGTAGTGTATTGGGTATTTAATGACCCCTCACTATATCTGCCCCTATAATAAAACAAGGGAGGATTGCATTAATCAGTTTTTAATGTGTGAAAGCAATGTCAAAGCTGAATAATAAATATAAAAAATATCTTTAGGGTTGAAAAGGGCTGGTTATAAGCAGACTTGATAACAATACAATAGATTGTGTTTGGATCATACAGTAACCATAATTGTAACCCTGCTAACAATATGTATGGTGAAGCAGGCATGTCGTAAAGCATGGGAAAACACATCAGATACAGTATGTGCAAGGAGAAAACATGGTACACTTCAAAATGATGCTTTACCAAAGCAAACCTCTTCTCGGATAGGTACAAATGTCAGCAATTTAGCTAAACGGTTTAAATTCTTACATTTAAAAACTAAAAATATGGGCTAATGTATTTAAATCTGTTTTCATAAATTATTTATATTTAATTATGTGTAACCTGAGCTCAAGTGGAAGTGAATTGAGCCAAGAGAAAGCCTGTAATCTCCGTCGCTGTGGGAGGCATTAGCGGCTGTTATTTCTGCGTCTAAGCCCTGGCAGTGGGGGTCCTGTTTGCTTCAGGGTGCAGTAACCCTCCAAGCTAATGCGATTTCATTCCATTTTCTGCAGAATTAACAAACCCAATGGACATCAGTCTGAAACCTTCTTTTTAAACAAATAAGTCATTTATTTATTTATTTATTTTTATGAAATGGGCCTTTCATGTCTGGCTGACAGGCTTTTAGAGGATTTGCAATGATATTCTCTGTCTTTTGTAGATAAAAAAATAAATGATGTTTTAAAAATAATTCAAAGATGCCAGCCTATGTTTTAAACACATAGAAACACCCCTCCCTTATGTTGCAGGTTTCAACTTTAAATGTAATGTTCTATGACAACCAACAAATAATTAGCAGTCATTGCTTTTGACAGCTGCACTTAGAAGAGCACAGAATCAGTTTCTTATGGCTGTTGAACTAATCAGAGGGATAGATTTAATGTGGAGCGGAGTTTAACAAATAAATAGCTTTATTATTATGGAAAATCTGTAAAAAAAATCCAAGCCGACCTTGCGTTAGCTCCACTATACAGATACACAATACCTTCATTGACTAACATAGCACTCAAATCTCAGAGACTCTGAGAGAACAACAACGAGAGATACTGGAACATTTAGGAAAGTAGCTTAGTGGTTATTGTTCTGGAACAGGAGCCAGGAGACCGTCATTTATATATTCTTAGCAACGCTGATTATGTTGAATCTTAGTTTGAGACTTGAGTGCTTCCAGGATGCCTGTCATGGGGGACCTGTTTTGGGAAACCTTATTCTGAAAGTATAACATGCCCAGGGAAAAGGGTTCAAGACACAAAGTCAGAGAGGGAAAGGCATAGAAGAAAGAAGTGTGCTGTGTTACAGTACAGCATTTATCACAAACAAGCAATAGATCCATCCAATAGAGCAATAGAAGTTTGTTTAGTTAAGGTGCTGTGCTCTGTGTTTTACTGCAGCACACATTTCCCATTGTTGTTTGCAGGTGGACTGCTGGGCTCTAGGTGTCTTACTTTACGCCCTGGTGTATGGAAGCATGCCATTCGACAACGCTAACTACAAGACCCTGACAGAACAGATCAGCCGTGGCGAGTACAGGAAACCCCATCAGTCGTCAGGTAACAATCCACGACACTAGTGTGTCAGTTTCATTTCAGGGAGATTTTTCCTGGTTTTTTTCTGAACTTGCAAATGGCACAGAAAACGATTAGAGAAAAGCAAAATTTCTAAATTAAAATGTAATTACATGGATTGTATAAAACAGTGAAACACCTGCCTTAACACTGTGACGAGGGTTAATGGGCACCGTGGGAAACCAGGAGGATTCCAGCCTGTGTGGTGTTAAAATCTTTTTTGAGGGATACGTGACCATTCCTCAATTGCCATTTCTAATTCCTTTAGGAAAGTTGGGGGTGGAAATTTGCAAATTCTTTACTCCAGAATGGCCCATCACTTTTGAGACCGTTCTTCTTTTAAGTACAAATAATACACAGAGCTTTGTCTAAAACACAATCTAGGTGGTTATTTAAGGATACACCTTATATTTTATTTATTTCAAAGCCTTCGTACTTCTTTCTTCATGCTAGAGCATCTTGATTGGAACAGACAGGTTTGCTTTGCTTTCAGAGCAAGCTCAAAGCAGCTCTCCATCACATCACGCTTTATAGACTGGGCCGTGAATGGGCAGGGCCCTTAGTCTTTGTTTTAGCAGAAGCTTAAAAAAAGTTTATTGAAGTATGCTGTGTTTAAAGCATAGTAAAGCAGAGTAATAGCCCAGTGAAATTATAATAAAGCATATGTAAGCATGGGAAATCACAGATATGCATGGTAAAGCAAGCATGGTGATTTTATAAAGTAGCTATTTGGATAGTGGTATAAAAAAGAAACATTAACCAAGGACAGAGGTACCTTACACCTTACACAAATGGTGTTAATTCATATTCACTGTAGATAAACTGTGTTTTTTGTGATTAACAGATGCTTGTGGGCTGATCGACTGGATGCTAACAGTTAGCACAGAGGATCGAGCGACTGTAGAAGATATTGCAAACCACTGGTGGGTAAACTGGGGCTACGATAAGTCACTGTGTGACTGTGTCTCTGGGCAGGACTGTCCCTCTCCGTTACTGGCACGCTACATCGACTGGCAGAACCGACCCATTGCGCAAGAGCCCAATAGCGCACCAGGTCTTCAGCTTTATTTTAGCTTCCCTCTGCTTCACATGTCCAAGGGTGAGCAGGCAACTTGCTTGAAGAAGTCCAAAAAGGAGAATGACATAACTCAACCTCAACAAAGAACCTTCAGCAGAACATCGGACAATAAGCCAAAAGGGATCCTGAAAACCAGGAGCAGCTTTGATTCTGCATGCCTTCCTTGCACAGTCTCTCAACTATGCCCCCCAGAGAATCAGGACAAGCACCTCCCAGCTGCAGGCTCCGGCAGCCCAAAGGCTCTCCCTAACCATGATAAGACACCAGTGTCATCCAAAATGCCAAAGAAAGGGATCCTCAAGAAGCGCTACCAAAGGGAGTCAGGGTATTCTTCATCTCCAGAGAGGAGCGGTTCCCTGGACAGCTCAGGCAAGAGTGAAGCGAAGCAGCCGGGGGAGGAATCCCAGCCAACAGGAGACGTAGTGCTGCGGAGAAAGGGGATCCTCAAACGCAATGGCAAGTTTTCTGCCAGTCTAGATCTGCCCGACGACATCTCAGTGCTCAAGCTCTCCGAGTCCCTGAAACACTTGATCCTGTCCAGCGGGTGCAGCAGGCAGCAGCAGCAAGCTCAGGCTCATAGCCGGCCGCCCAGCGTCATCAGTGACGACAGCCTGCTCTCCAGCGACTCCTTCGACCTCCTGGACTTGGCTGTGGCTGAAAACAAGAGGCGCCTCTTTGCCCAGAGCAGCAAGCACAGCCTTTGCAGCTCTGAGGAGGAGCAGGAGGACTCGGAGGCTAGAGGGAAGGTGAAGGAGGGGAGAGAAGAAATTACACTGGAGGAGAGAAAGGAGGTCTACTGCCAAGCTCAGAAGATATGTGAACACTTATAGCACTGGATTCTAACCTGGCTCAGTTTATCTGATTGGAGAGAATGTTGTTCCCAGCATAATGGAACGGTACACTAGACCCTATTCTGAAGCATTTTCCGAGAGGAACAAAACTATTTTATAACTATAGCAAGGAAGTTATAAGTTTTAAGATGGAGAAGTAATTCCTTGCTAGTTTTATATCATTAACATAATTTTATTCCTCTCTGAAAATATGCACTGCCTTCAAAATTGGGCACTTTGTTATGCACAATATTGTAAGCCACAGATCTACAAGCTTTCAGTTTTAGTTCCCTTGTTATGCCAGGACAACACTGAAAACATCCATGCAATTGCCAAGAGACAGCCAGTAGAGATAGTTGGCACCAGCTAAGATGGTGAATTCAAAGTAAAATCAATCTGCATGTCTCCTGTAGTTGCTACTCTAAGGATCTGTCTTAGTAAAAACTTGGCTGGAATTGTTTCCCTCAAGAGTTCACTGTCTGGAATAGCCTATGTATACTGGAGCTGGTTTCAGGTTACTGCTCATAGAAGCCATATGGAAACTAGGCGTAGCACTTATTTATTTTTACAGCTAACTGCTTGTACCCAGTCTTACAGCTGGGGTGGAACTGAGACGCAAGGAGAACAGCAGCCTCACACAGCATCCTCTTTGCTAAAGTTTGTGACGTGCAGCCGCAACATAGAAAGCTGCGAAATTCATGCAACATTGTTTAGGAGCACTGCTTTGAACCCAGGGGCATGGAATTCACATCCACACATGTACTGTATGCAGCATTATAAATAATTATGGAAACACCCAGACAAACAACATTCCAGATTCCTATTCAAATAATGCAGTAGAAGCATTTTTAGGGTAATTGGTCTGTTAACTATTTACTATTTATTACACTGCCACCTTACCTAACTTCTAGGTTTTCCTAACATTGAAGCATTTCTGAAGGTGCAACAATGTAGACCAGCCCCCTCCTCTGTGTTGTTCTGCAGGTATCGGAGTCCCTCAATTTGTTCCTTTACAATTAAAATGGTAGTGGAGCTATTAAAGGGCAGAAAAAAAACTTAGCCCCCTCTTCAAACACAAAGGATCTTAATAAGCATGGAAAAAAGGCTGAGATGTTTTAATTGTTAAATTGTGTTCTAAATATTTTGAATTTGAAATAAATCTTTAACATCTGTGGATGTCTTAAAATGGTTTTGCTCCATCTCAGTAGTTCATTTTGTTGTCTATGCCTGTGTTCTAAGCCGTGCTTCATTATACACATCTCTGCACACACAGAAGAAGGATGAAGATAAGTGACATGCCGGTTAGGGGATTACAGGACTTGTAGCTCATAGTAGTTGACAGGAAAGATACAATATCTTATCAGCAGACACGTCTTTTGAAAGCACTTTGTATTTTGTAACTTGTCAGTTACCAAACTGAGACATTGCAGAGTTTACTAAGCAACTGCTGAAGTGTAATGTTTGCACCATTTTTCTACTAAAAGAAAATTGTCACAAAAGCTGTAAAAAGGAAGGAAGCCATGAACAGTGCCTGAAGAATACTGCAAAATATTTTAAAGATATATATATATATATATATATATATATATATATATATATATATATATATATATATATATATACAGTGCCTTGCCTTGCATAAGTATTCACCCCCCTTGGACTTTTCCACATTTTGTAGTGTTACAACCTGGAATTAAAATGGATTTAATTGGGATTTTTACCATTTGATTTACACAACATACTTAACACTTTGAAGGTGCAAAATATTTTTTTATTGTGTCACAAAAGTTAATTAAACAAAAAAAAAGACATTTGTTGGTTGCATAAGTATTCACCCCCCTGAGTCAATACTTGGTAGAAGCACCTTTGGCAGCAATTACAGCTGTAAGTCTTTTTGGGTAAGTCTCTACCAGCTTTGCACATCTGGATCCTGCAATTTTTGCCCTTCTTGACAAAATTGCTCAAGCTCTGTCAAGTTGGATGGGGACCGTTGGTGAACAGCAATTTTCAAGTCTTGCCACAGATTCTCAATCGGATTGAGGTCTGGGCTTTGACTGGGCCATTCTAAGACATTCAGATTTTTGTTTTTAAACCACTCCAGTGTAGCTTTGGCTGTGTGTTTAGGGTCATTGTCCTGCTGGAAGGTGAACCTCCGCCCCAGTCCCAGGTCTCTTGCAGACTGAAACAGGTTTTCCTCTAGAAATTCCCTGTATTTGGCTCCATCCATCTTACCCTCAATCCTGACCAGTTTTCCAGTCCCTGCCGATGAAAAGCATCCCCATAACATGATGCTGCCACCACCATGCTTCACAGTGGGGATGGTTTTCTCAGGGTGATGAACAGTGTTGGCTTTGCGCCACACATAGCATTTTGCGCTAAGGCCAAAAAGTTCAATTTTGGTCTCATCAGACCAGAGAACCTTTACAATGTTTGCTGTGTCTCCCACATGCCTTTTGGCAAAATCCAAACCGGATTTGATATGGGTTTTTTTCAGCAATGGCTTTCTTCTCGCCACTCTTCCATAAAGCTCAGCTTTGTGGAGCGTCCGGGTTATAGTTGTCCTATGGACGGTTTCTCCCATCTCAGCTGTGGATCTCTCCAGCTCCTTCAGAGTTACCATTGGCCTCTTGGTTGCTTCTCTGACTAATGCTCTCCTTACCTGGTCACTGAGTTTTGGTGGACAGCCTTCTCTAGGCAGAGTCACGGTTGTGCCATATTCTTTCCATTTTTTAATAATGTATTTAACAGTGCTCCGGGGGATGTTCAAAGTTTGGGATATTTTTTTATAACCCAACCCTGATTGGTGCTTCTCCAGAACTTTATCCCGGACTTTTTTTGATAGCTCCTTGGTCTTCATGATGCTGTTTGTTTAGATATGCTCTCTAACAAAATCTGGGGCCTTCCAGAAACAGATGTGTTTAATCTGAGACACTTTAATTGCACACAGGTGGACTCCATTCAACTAATTATGTGACTAATGAAGGCAATTGGTTGCACCAGAACTTATTTAGGGGTGTCACAGCAAAGGGGGTGAATACTTATGCAATGAAGACTTTTCAATTTTTTATTTGTAAATAATTTTGAAAAATACGTAGATTTTTTTCCCCACTTCGACATTATGGACTATTTTGTGTAGATCAGTGTCAAAAATCCTAATTAAATTCCAGGTTGTAACACTACAAAATGTGGAAAAGTCCAAGGTGGTGAATACTTATGAAAGGCACTGTATATATATACTGTATATATTGCTAGTTTTGTTTTAGCTTGCTAAAGCTATTGTGAACCCTTCCAAGCAAGTTGCTAAAATGTAACACATTGCAAAACATCTCTTTTTAGTCTTTTTGTGTATTTTTCATTTTTGTGCACGTTTATGCAGTAAGAGGCCAATGATTGTTTTCAATGCATTGTGCAGAATGGAGAGTTTTACAACTCTTGAGAGATTTTAACAACACACCAAAAACCTTTAGACCAAGGTTTGAGTGGCATGCAAATAAATCTAATAATGGCAACATCATTTCTGTAATTATGTATCTATGTAAATTTGGTTTTATGGAAACAAAAATATTGCGTTTTTTGTATGTTCCAGGTATTTGTTATTTTATAAATAATAATGTATTCAATAAAAAGATATGACTGTATTATCTTGCCTGTATTGCATGTATATAAGGAATAATCAAAGTCAGAGTACCTTATTCATGAAATTGGAAACAGTGTTTTATACCATTCAGGAAGATTTAAAACCATGTATATCAAAAGATTTAAAGGCATAAGCCAAGAGTAGGAATTCTTTTTTCAGATCTACATTTCACGTCCTAATGAACATGCAAACACTAAAATATTGCCTTGAGAATATATTGTGAGTTTAATGGTTTAGTGTTTTGTGTATACACTAAAGCTTGTCAGTACTGTAATAACTAAATGTTTACAGACGTAGGTCTGCCCTATTAAGAATATTGAGCAATGTTTCCACAAGTTATTTCTCAGCATGGAAAATAGTTTGAGCTCTGTTTCCTAATTTATGACTTGGCTATAAGTGGAGCAATATGTTTAAAAATAATTTAAACACTTTCATAATTAATTTTAAATGTTTATATAAAAAAGGAATGCATTCAAATAGTTGCTTTGGAATTTAAATTTAAAAAAAAAATCATTATTCATAAAAACAGCAGGACATATCTGTTACATTGAGAATAAAATGTATTATATGAAGGATTTCTGCTGTTCTTTTTACGAACCCTTACATTACTGGTCTGCTACAATAGCATAGAAACTGGGAACTACTGTACCTATCCTTGTTGGGTTTTTGACACACTGGGTCAGGAAGCAATCATTTACTGCATCAATTAGTTCAATGTATACTGTACCACATACCACAGGATGATTCAAACACATCATAATGCTGTTGCCTCACTAATTGAATACATTAATCAAAAATCATAAACATACTGTCAGTGTAGCTTTCTATTTATACCTTTAGACCTGGCATTTTATTCATAGCTGAACAAAAGAAAACAGTATCCAGTATCCTGAATAATGTTTTATTTGAAGCCGAAGAACTTCTGCAGAAGTACGCGTACATAATAAAACCAAGGTTTCATGTGCAAGTATCATACCACAGTGAAGCCCTTGTCAGAGAAAGAACCTGTTATAACCCTTGCAAAATGTTTATAAAAATGATGTGCACCGATTGCTTTGCTTAACTCTTTCAGCACTAAGTAACTTCATGGAAAAACTACCCTAGGTTATTAATTAAATAGTTTTAGTGGCTTATACTGAAAAATAAATTAAAATGGGCATTGGTATGATCATTAGTATATTAGATTAGATTACTGCTGTTATCTTTGCTGTACTATTACAGGGTAGTCTGTATTTTTTTCTTTTTTTTGACCTGTATCAAGTATGTAGTGTTTAAAGAGGGAAACTAGCTATATATGCAAAATATAATATTGAAATATAAAGCTACTGATATTTTTTTATGCTGTGTCCGTTAGTGAAAACTAAACTGCTGTGGATGACATTAGAATCTGTTGTAAGCTTCCTGTGGTTGAAAAATGCATTCACTTGAATCATTTACTAAACATAACAGCATAACAACTGATACCTGTACATGTCAGCCAGAGTTCAGAATGTTGTTTTTGTTTTGTTTTTTCAAAAGCAGGTAATGAACAATGTGTGGGGTTATTTTTGGAACATACATACTTCTAATATTATCCAGGAACTTGTGGCAGGCATGCCAACCTCTTAAAAATCGAGGCTCTATAGAAAATATTTTATATGTCACTGTTCCAAAAGTAATTTAGTTAAGGTAAATTACTATTTTAATAGGATACAGCTGTCACTTCCCAGCCACTATGGGCAATTTGATACTTATATGCCAAAGCGATGTATTTACATTTTACCAAAAAACGCAAGTTAATTCAAACATTCATGGTAGTCTACAATCTTCAACACTTGTTTTTTCACAGTACTAGTCAGTTTGGTTAACCATATGCTAATTTGGCTGCAAGACACAGGCAATGATTTGTTATTCTTATTGAAGTCCAATAAAAGGACAGGACATGTACTTTATAAATTATACAGGGTGTCAGAAAACAAATGAAAGCAGCAAAATATATATTTTTAAAATCCTAATACAAGGGTATCAAAAGAAATATTCACTGTATATTTATGAAACATAACAAATACAAATGCCTCATTTTTTTTAGTGGATAAAAAAATATGTAATATTTAAAACAAAAGCAAACAAAATAATTTCAACTGCAATAAGAGACAGGAATGAAGCCCTGATCCTGATTCAGGGCTCAGAGTTCCTGGCTGGTTGAAAGACAACTGCAGTGTGGGTAGTGAAGAAATAAATAAAGTTAATCCCTGTCGCCACAAATGTTTCAACTTCAGCGTTTGGTTAATGTTGAAGATATTTTGCAATCAAATAAAGCATATTCAATGTCCCAACACAATAAAACACATTCCTTGGAAAGAAACATTTCCATTGCTAAAAACAATTCCAGTTTGAGGTGCAAGATTATGCATAACAGTCCGAGATAGAAGAGGGATGGCATGTACTGTATGTACCCTTTGAGAAATATGCTATACAAGCTGTGAATGATGTGTCTATTCTTTGAATCACAAATACACTTTCCATAAAAAAGGTAATGGGATTTCAAGAATGTGTGCTGCCTATTTTTTTACCCACTTCCAGCTGACTAAATAAAGCCAGTGTAAAAAGAGAGGAACCATAATATTATAGACTCATGTTTGATGTGTGGTTCAGGTTTCTCAATCACTTTGCTGAAAATAGATTGTTTATGTGGGGTCTTGCTGCAGAGGAAGTGAATCAATGTTATAATAAAAGGATGACACAAGAGTGGTAGTCTGCCCCTGAGAGGATGGAAAAAATACCATGTTCTATCTGGTACAGTATTTTCGTGCTCATGTATTTCGTACATCTGCTAGGGACAAAGTGTTACAGGGGGACAGGCTAATGATTACACCCTGATCTGGTGTACCAGCTGACCTTGGAGATTAGACATGTTTGAGAGCGTGTGGCGGAGTGTCCCGCCCCTATTTATTATTATTTGTATTTGTTTGCGGCGCGGGTAAAAGCGCCCGTCGTTTGTTATTGTTTTTATATTTATATTTAAAACCTTGTGAGGATGCATGACTGATCAGCTACTGATTATTTAACTAGCTGACAGTCATGCATCCTTACCAAACGCTGCAGACTGTGGCCGAGGGGTAATAAGATAATTAACAACTAGTTAACCCCTCGGCCAGAGTATAAGAACCAGCAGCTGTTCGGGTTGGTTGTTGAGTGTACAGAGGAGAGTACGGGAGAGCGGAGAGAGCAGCCAGAGAGTACAAAACAATTGCTAAAACGTGCTGGTTTAGCCAGCACGCCACTTACTTGTTTGCTGTTTATTCGTTTGGCCCTTGTGCCTTTTTGTTTTGTGTTTTGTTTAAATCATTTGTTTTTGTTTAATTATTAATAAATACGCTGAATGCCATAGCATTCAGCTTCACCTGCCCATCCACTGTTTTGGTTTCAGTTACTTCCTGGTCCGTGACGTCATCACACTCACCACTGCAAGCCAGCCTGTCACATATGGTGTCAGAAGTGGGATAAACAACGCCTCCAACAGCCGGACCAGGAAAAGGACGGTTTTTTGTTTTTTCAAAAGTGTTTTTTTGTGAAGGAAAAAAAAAAAAATGGGAAGAAGGGGAGGAGAGAGGAATGGCCAGCCCCACAACAGAGGGACAGTGGAAGCCAAAGGATGGATCCTGAGCTCCGGCCATGGGATCTCGCATGGTGGGTACACAGGGAGGACTCCACGGAGGAGTGGTGTACATACTGCCATCGATATGGGCATGAGGAGGAAAGCTGCCCAGAGGTCGACCGGGACACAGATGAGGAAAGGGATGAGCCCAAGTCCCGTTGTGCCCAGCCCAGAAGGGGGAGCGAGCATCCAGCGCCCAGAAGGGGGCGCGAGCATCCAGCGCCCAGAAGGGGGAGCGCATGCATCCAGCGCCCAGAAGGGGGAGCCCGTGCATCCAGCGCCCAGAAGGGGGGAGCCCGTGCATCCAGCGCCCAGAAGGGGAGCCCGTGCATCCAGCCCCAGAAGGGGAGCCCGTGCATCCAGCGCCCAGAAGGGGAGCCCGTACATCCAGCCCAGGGGGAAGCCCACAGGTCCAGAACCTGGGTCTCCAGCAGCAGAGGAAGAATACCTGCTGCCTCTGCCTCCGCCACCTCCAGGAGCAGAGCAGCAGGAGCTGCCTCTGCCTCCACCACTGCCCAGGGCAGAGGAGCAGGAGCTGCCTCTGCCTCCACCACCGCCAGGAGGAGAGCATGCAGGAGCTGCCTCTGCCTCCGCCACCGCCCGGAGCAGAGGAGCAGGAGCTGCCTCTGCCTCCGCCACTTTCAGGAGCAGAGCAGCAGGAGCTGCCTCTGCCTCCACCACCACCAGGAGCAGAGCAGCAGGAGCTGCCTCTGCCTCCACCACCGCCAGGAGCAGAGCAGCAAGAGCTGCCTCTGCCTCCACCACCTCAACCGCTTCGCCACTAGGAGCAGAGCAGCAGGAGCTGCCTCTGCCTCCACCACCGCCAGGAGCAGAGCAGCAAGAGCTTCCTCTGTCTCCGCCACCTCCATCGCTTCCACCACCAGGAGCAGAGCAGCAGGAGCTGCCTCTGTCTCCACAGCTAGGAGCAGAGCAGCAGGAGCTGCCTCTGTCTCCACCACCACTAGGAGCAGAGCAGCAGGAGCTGCCTCTGTCTCCACCTCTGCCTCAATCGCCGTGGGAGGACTGCTTGCCCCTCCCACCTCCACCAGCAGAGGGTGAATGCCTGCTGGTTCCGCCTCAAGCGCCGTGGGAGGACTGTTTACCGCTCCCAGCTCCACCAGCAGAGGGTGAATTCCTGCTGGTTACGCCCAACCGCTGTGGGAGGATTGCTTGCCCCTCCCACCTCCACCAGCAGAGGGTGAATACCTGCTGGTTCCGCCTCAACCGCCGTGGGAGGACTGCTTGCCGCTCCCACCTCCACCAGCAGAGGGTGAATACCTGCTGGTTCGCCTCAACCGCCGTGGGAGGACTGCTTGCCGCTCCCAGCTCCACCAGCAGAGGGTGAATACCTGCTGGTTCCGCCCAACCACCGTGGGAGGACTGCTTGCCCCTCCCACCTCCACCAGCAGAGGGTGAATACCTGCTGGTTCCATCTCCACCTCCACCAGCAGAGGGTGAATACCTGCTGGTTCCACATCCACCATCATGGGAAGGACTGCTCCTGCCCTGCCGCACCGCCCAAGGATGCCTGTTGCTTCAGCACCGCCCAAGGATGCCTGTTGCTCCGCGACGCCCAAGGATGCCTGTTGCTCCGCGACGCCCAAGGATGCCTGTTGCTCGCACCGCCTAAGGATGCCTGTTGCTTCGCACCGCCCAAGGATGCCTGTTGCTCCGCACGCCCAAGGATGCCTGTTGCTCCGCATCGCCTGGGCTGCCTGTTGCTCCGCATCGCCTGGAGAGCCACCAGTTACAGGGTACAAGGGAGAAGTGGAGCTCCCGCTGCCGCCTCCATGGCCAGGGGCTCCCTTCCCGAGTTCGCCTCCCGAGGGTCCGCTGCTGCTGCCGCCGCCTCCCGAGGGTCCGCTGCTGCTGCCGCCGCCTCCCGAGGGTCCGCTGCTGCTGCCGTCGCCTCCCGAGGGTCCGCTGCTGCTGCCGCCGCCCCGAGGGTCCGCTGCTGCTGCCGCCGCCCCGAGGGTCCGCTGCGGCTGCCGCCGCCCCGAGGGTCCGCTGCTGCTGCCGTTGCCTGCCGAAGGTCTGCAGCTGCTACCTTCGCCTCCCGAGGGTCCTGTTTTGCCTGGAGTCGCTACCAGTCCTGCCATGCGGCAGGAAATACTGTGGCTGGAGCACCATGAAGGGAGCTGCCGCCACGGAAAAGGGGGAGGTCAGGAGACCAGCTCCCCAGCCGCACTTCAGCGGCAGGAAATACTATGGCTGGAACCCCATGAAGGGGAGCTGCCGCCACGGAAAAGGGGGAGGTCAGGAGACCAGCTCCCCAGCCGCACTTTCGGCAGGAAATACTGTGGCTGGAGCCCCATGAAGGGAGCTGCCTGCCATGAAGAAGGGGGAGGTCAGGAGACCAGCTCCCCGCAGCAATTTCGCTGCAGGAAATACTGTGGCCGGAGCCCCACGGAGGGAGATGCCGCCATGAAGAAGGGGGCAGGTCTGGAGACCACCCCAAAATTTTTCTGGCCAGAGGGGCCGGCCTGTGCGTGGTCCACTAGGACGCTACAGTTGTTGGGGTGGGAGGAGGACATCCCGCCGTGGCCGCCCGGAGACACCTTGCTTCCCCTGTTCGGGGCCAGGACTGCTAGCCGGGACTTTAGGGAATAAGGGGAGGTGGCGAAAAGGCCATGTGTGCTGCGCAAGGGGGCATGTGTGTGGAGTGTCCCGCCCTATTTATTATTATTTGTATTTGTTTGGCGCGGGTAAAAGCGCCGCGTCGCTTGTTATTGTTTTTATATTTATATTTAAAACCTCGTGAGGATGCATGACTGATCAGCTACTGATTATTTAACTAGCTGACAGTCATGCATCCTTACCAAACGCTGCAGACTGTGGCCGAGGGGTAATAAGATAATTAACAACTAGTTAACCCTCGGCCAGAGTATAAGAACCAGCAGCTGTTCGGGTTGGTTGTTGAGTGTACAGAGGAGAGTACGGGAGAGCGGAGAGAGCGCGTAGAGTACAAAACAATTGCTAAAACGTGCTGGTTTAGCCAGCACGCCACTTACTTGTTTGCTGTTTATTCGTTTGGCCCTTGTGCCTTTTTGTTTTGTGTTTTGTTTAAATCATTTGTTTTTGTTTAATTATTAATAAATACGCTGAATGCCATAGCATTCAGCTTCACCCGCCCATCCACTGTTTTGGTTTCAGTTACTTCCTGGTCCGTGACGTCATCACACTCACCACTGCAAGCCAGCCTGTCACAGAGCTGTATGAATATGACAGCAGTGTTTTAAACTTCTGAGTTTTAAAAAGTCACCAGAGGGAATCTAAACATTTTTTTTTTAAATGTAATTTTAGAATTGTAATAGTGCTTATACAAGCACGAATAAAAAGCTTTAAGAATGTTGTGTCGTTTTGGATGTTGAGGTTTCTTTCCATTTTAATTAAAATCAAGTTTGATGAAAACACGTTAAGTCACAAATGCTAGTCAGCCCTAATACCTTATTTATTAACCTGTAATTAAAAGTATTCAATACTTTTGTATTTTTCAGTCTTATGTTAATTCATGGCATTGAACTTGTGCATGTTGTTTGTAAATTGTAAATTAATAATTCTATTTCCCTGAAATCTTAAAACATAAAGATGAACAACTACACTTTTAAATAATCAAGGCGTGTGAAGTACAGTATTACTCCACATCATTTTAACATTATCCATAGAACTTTGGATAAAAACACCTAAAAACAGAACACAAACTGGAATAATACTTATTCCTTAGCTTGTTTGGGATCACACTATCAGTAGAACTAAATACTGAACCACATTAGTCTCCTATCTCATAGCTAGACTATAATGAGCAAAATATGTTTTAATTGACCCAATCAGCCTTAAACAGGTGCAACACCTAAAGCATTATGCAATTGGAATGGGTACAGTCCCTCCATCCACCAAACAACTGAGATGAACTCTGTTCCAGCATAGAAATGATCAATGAGTTGCTTTTATAACCTAAGCCATTTTTTAAACAACAGAAAACAAAAAAGGAACATGTTTAAGCACATACTTTACAGTATCAGCTAGATTAAAATGTAATTCTTCAATCAGAGTCATCGCTGGTGTCAAACATACAGATCCGAGAGCGCATTTTGCTTTTCTGCATGTCCTGTGTTTTAGTGGGGCAGGGAGGCCTGTGCATGACAGGGCTAATCCAGGAAAAAGCTTGCTTTTCAAATCCTGCTATACACTGTGTGTGGCCACTTTCCTGGGAGGAAGAGTCCCACAGATTATTCATTACTTTAGAAGCATTAGTGGACTCTAGTATACAGCGCCCTGCATCTTCTGTGGTTTTAACCACACTCTTACGGGTAAAACACATCGGTATTAATTTCTCTTTCAGTTCTGAATTTTGATATCTTTGGTTTTTAGCAGCAATACTTACACCCCCAACCTTGTTTTCAAAGATACCTCTGCTCTTTTGGGTATCTGCTCCACAGTCTTCACGTTCCTCTAGAGCTTGTATTTGTTTCTTGGACTGACTTTGTGAAAACTTCAAAATGTTTACCTTTCTCTTTTTCTTGGATGTGCATGCATTGTGTCTATTTTGAAAAGCTGGTTCACGGGGCGGAGCTATGCCACCTGGTAGTGTTTATTGACAGAGTTAGTGAACATATACACAAGGAGAGAGGGGCTCCGCCTCTTCAAGGCCCAACATTTACTTGATCGATAGACACGATAAACAGGAGGGGGGCCACCGTCTTTGAGGTGACCCGACACACGAGAGGGGCACCGTCTCCGAGGTTACCCGACATACGAAGAGGCTCGCGAACCGGAAAGAAAACACAAAGTTAGTATCTGTTAAAACATGTAATGCGTGGTGTTCCGCCTCTTCAAGCCCAACATAATAGAAGGGGGTTCCGTGGCTGAGGAGACCCGACAAACAGGAGAGGGGCCACCGCCTTTGAGGAGACCCGACAAACATGAGGGATGCCACCGCTTGGGGACCCTCGCATAGAGGCATCAGACCTGAAAGAAGAATCCCAAAAGAAGAATCCCAAAAGAAACATACATGCAGATGGAAGGGTTTGGCCGGGGTCCCTCTGACTCATGGAGAACCCTCCTCTATGAGGTAAATGAAGCGGAGCTTAACAAAGGGTTGGAGAAAGTGGAATCACTAACCCCCAAAAGATGGACCCCGCTCCTCGCTGACGCAACGTGAAGAAGAAAAAGAGAGAACCGCCAATGCATAAGAAAAGAGAAAAGAGAAAACATTTAGACGAAAGAAAACAAACACTTAACGTGACCAAGGGGTTAGTAGACTGTACCCTAATGACTATGTGAAGACCCTCTGCACAGTGGAAAGAAAAACCCCTTTCTTTTAATTTAATTTCTTAGGGGAAATCTTTGGAGGCCCAGGCAGAAAGGTCGTCCCCACTCCGGACATACTAGCAATGGACTGATGTGCGGAGGATATTTCAGATGATGAAGAACTAATATAAGTTTCAACTGCTGATGAAGTCCAGCGCCCATATTTTTAATTAAATGCTGGTTAATGTTGGCTTTTGCAGCTGAAGTAGCTGCCCCTATTCTAAATGAATGAGGAGTGTAGAATTGCGAAGGAAGACCTGCTCTGGACACCACGGTGGAAAGGTGTGTTGAAAACCAATGCCTTGATACAATGGACCGGCTTGAATTGATAAACAAAGGGTCGGAGGATGAAATGGCCTTATGCTCTGCAATGTACTTCAACATGGAAGTGAAGGGACACAGAGGAGAGTTGATCTTAGAAAGCTGAATACATTGTCCTTGCCGCAGTTGATCTGTTTTTGAAATGCTAAGAAATAAGATGAAATGAGAATCTGGGATGAGCTTGAGGTCACTGCAGCGGATACCGAGGGTAGGAAAGCTGGCAATGGAAGGAACTGTATATTCAGAACATCTCAAAACCAAAAATGCAGATAGACATATGACTGCCATAGTTAAATCATCAAATGGAGAAAAACAGCCATGGCGGAGAATTGAAATCAAGTTACTGAGAATGTCTATTGAAATAGGCAGGCGAGCAGAAGAAGGAGCCGGAGAGCACTTGGAAATTCCTCGTAAAAGAAGACGAACCTCTGGAATTGATAATAGAGTTGGGGAATTGATGGACATCAAGTGAAATTGATGCTGAATTCCTGACAAATATAGCCTGATTGTAGCTGGTGCCAGATGTAGAGAGTCCTTTGCATGCACTATGAACGCCATGATCCAATCCTGGTTGAATGGAGTAGGATTAATCCTGCTTTGTAAACAGAAAGTTACATAACATGCCCAACCTGTAGAGTATGAGGATCTGGTAGATGGGGCAAGTGCTGATGCCATGTAATCTTGAGCTGAAATAAGAAGTTTATTAATAGTTGGATTTAGTTGAAAATCAGCTGATTGAACTGTGGCGTTGCTGCTGGATATTGCAGAGCTGTAGGCAGCAAACTGTGGAATTTGGAAATCTGTAAACGAGAAAGAGCATCAGCTGCAATATTAAAAATGCCCGGTAGGTGGCGAGCTTGTATTAGGAAATTATTAGAGACTGAAATCCATACTAGCCGACGCAGCAATTGCATGATAAGAGGGGAAGAGGAACGACCTTTATTTATAATATGCACTGTGGTTGAATTATCACAGTAAAATAGTATTGATTTCTTAGACCAGAGATGACCCCATAGCTGGGCAGCTGCTACTATTGGGTATATCTCTAGCAGAGCTGTGGATTTTAGATGAGGAGATATGTTCTCGATTTCCTCAGGCCATGTACTGCAAAACCATTGATTGTTAAATAGACCTCCGAATCCCAGAGATGAGGCATCAGTAAATAAAGCCATATCGTGTGGAGCTGACATGAAATCATCATAAAACATAGAGAGACCGCTCCAGTGCTGAATAAGCGCAGACCACATTTTAATGTCTTTCCTAGCTTCTGAAGAGATATTTATATAGGAGTTCAGATTTTTGCTGTTGATGCCAGCGCTAGCAGTCGAGATATAAACGTCCTCCCCTGTGGAATGATACGTATTGCGGTTAAAGTAACCCAGCAATGAAAGCAGTGCTCGTTTTTAATTGTTTTACTGATCTGAAATTCCTGAATGAGATAACGAATATGTTTAAGTTTAGACTCAGGCAGGCTGGCTTCAAACTTTTCTGTATCTAGAATGATTCCAAGGAATTCCAAAGAATGAAGGGGACCGATTGATTTCTCTTCTGAAAGCGGAACGCCAACTTCAGAAAATAAGCTTTTAAAGATTGGAAATCGCTTCTGCTGGTGCATCTGAAGGAGGAGAAATTACTAAAAATCGTCCAGCAAGTGGAGTAAGAATGGGACATGATAGACATTAAGAAGAATCCAGCATAATGCTTCCGACAGGGTATCAAATATCTTCGGGCTACTGCGGCAGCCGAAAGTCAATTGGGTGGCAAAATAAAACTTTCCTTCCCAGCATATACCAAACAGGTGACGGAGAGAAGGATGGATTGGCATTACTTTAAATGCGCCTGATATATCTGCTTTTGCTAACCAGGAACCACGACCTGCTAATTTAATTGAATGTATTGCATCTGCAATAGTGATGTAATGCAGGGAAAATTGATCTTGGGGAATTAATGAGTTAATGCTGCTGGTGCTTGACCCCGTGGTGCTGATAAATCAATAATGAGACGCTTTTTCCTGACATTTTCCTCGTGGCAATGCCGATAGGATTAATTCTATATATTGGAAAAGGAGGAGCTAGAAATGGACCGACTATAAATCCTTTTTAATTTCTTTCTCGATGAGAGACTACACTGATTGTGGATCTTGAGTCGCTGAATAAAGATTTTTGCTTTTGAACGAGGAAGAAGGAATTTGAGTAAGACCGGTTGAAAAACCATTTTTAATCCGCCTATCAGGTAATTAAGTTACTGTCGGGATGATTCTGTAATTTACTTGATAACGCCGGGATGTTTATAGGAGTAAAGACTGAGCAACGGGAAAGTCACTTGCGTTTTAAAGGGCAGATTGAATTAGAGTGAGCGTCTCCGCAATTGCTGCACATGTGGATAAAATTGCATTGCCTATTCGAACAGAAGCCAGTATTGAAATTGTTGCAGATTTGTCTTCCTCCTGAAAATCTAATACTGCGCCCGTATTTGTCTTTCCTTGTAGACTGATCGAGGGAGCTGAAGAATGTATAGGATTAGGTACTGAAGATCTGTATGAATTAGCGCTAAACCGGTGCTTTAGAAGTTGATGCAATTGCGGCTTTAGGGCAGAGGGATGTTGAGTGAGCTGTTGAAGCGCAGATCCCACATGCTAGCTCTTAGACCACCAAAAATTCTATTAAATAGATCTGTGTCCGGTTTAGCCCAATTGATGATGTGATTATCTGCTGCCAATATCGCTGCTGCTTTTGCGGAGAATGATTTATGATACTCAAAAACATAGTCCCCCGTATCTGACAGACAGCTCCACGATATAGTATTCGTAGGAGTCCAATTCAGCTCTGCGGTTAGGATAAACCGAGCATAGCACATCTCTGAATATGGAGAACGCAAGGACAAATTCCCCTAATGTAAGATTTTTAATCAGTCTGGGATCTCTGGATTTTAGAGTTACTGCCAAATCTCCACAATCCACTACTCTGTGATCCAAGAATTCGAAGTCGTCATTAATAGTGAAACAAGATTAATGTCCTTACCTTCGAGAATGTTACGCCTGATTCGTGGAGATATAGTGTGACGCCTAGCTGCAGTTGGAGAGGAGGATCCGTATGTAGATGCAGTAGCGAGGTTGAATTGTGGAGGATCTGCTTCGCTGGCTGAAATTGGGGCTGGACCAGAAGAAGCTGTAGGCGGCGCTGCAGTGTTTGATGCTGGAATTAATGACAGCGCTGAAGATTGTTTTCCTGTTCCATAATAGACACCCTTTTATTTAGATCCGACAGTTGAGAACTGACCAAGATAGAGTATCGGAAAATGGCTGCATAAATGATTTTATCTCTTTAAATATTTGCGAATGTTGGATTTCCATGGCTGGCTGCTGGTTAGCGGTGCTAGTTGTGGGGGTGGTTAGATCCGAATAGACTGCCTGCTGTCTGTTTTAGGATGCTGAATGGCTGGGCGCGGCTGATTATGTTTTTCGGAGGAAAAACTGGTTCTGCTGATACTGAATTGCAATAGAGAATGAAAAGAGACTCTCTATCACTCCCTGCCGGAATCGCATTACCGCTTTTAAGGAGGGTTTTATCAATTTATTCATGGGCCAGTCCTTCCAAAACAATCGATCCGAGGGGCGCCCTGAGGCCGAAGTCGCTTGGATCGGCGCAGATTCGATGTTTGGGTGGCAGGAACGGTAGGCAATACTTGAACTGGAACCTGATCGGGAGCCTGATCAGATGTAACTGAAATGCCAGAAGGGGAGAAAAACGGAGACTGGATGGGCCCTGGATTGAAGCTGGAGAAGAATGATCTGGTAATGATAGAAAATCCTGGGAATCCTCTGAATCCGATGACAACTGCTGTAAGTACTCCATTATTGAGGTATACAAAAGTTGATGGGTCTTGAAATCGCTTAGGTTTATGCCAAAACGAAAAAACACAAGACAGCTAGGTAGAGGTGACTAATGTTTAAATAAGGTAGATTTAATTGATGACAGCAGATGATAGGTTGTTGGTGCCTAGCTCCTCCCCCTGAACCCCACCTATAGGTTAACATTTGTCTTTTGCATGCTTTCTTAGGCCCTATGGCTTTCTTATTAATCCTCTCAAATCCTGGGCTGTTGTCTATGGCAGCATGTTTACCTTTACTTTTGAAACCCTGGTTAATTTTTGTTTGTGTTTCAAAGTCATACAGATCTTTTTTCTGTTCCAATGTATTCATTGCTGTCTGTGCCTTGAACACATTCATTCCATTAGAGGTTGCCTGTTGGTCTGACTGCTGCTCCTTTGAAGCCGGCTGAACATTTTGGTTGCTGCTGACTGAAACAGGGATCCTAGGAAATGTAGCAGCGGTAGATTCAGAACGTGTTTGATATGGTACTCTGTACAACAAAGAACTCTCCAATGAATTGTCTTTCCAGTTTTCTCTACATATTTGCGGTTTAGGCGGTTCAGCATACCTAACAGGGCTCTGTTTCGTCTTTGCCATTGGGACCTGGCTGCCCCTGCCATAGCATTGCTGGCTAATATTATCAACAGGTCTGTTTTCAACTGATGATTCCCCATCACCTCCCTGCCCTGCTGCCAAAGCACCATGCGTCTGAATCGAGCTGGTTCTACATACCCTGGTGGTTTCAAAGTACGTCTTTTCCTGCCTGACAAGACAGAGTTTTTCATATAGACCAGGGGAAGTCTGAACAGTGCTGTCTTTTAACTTAGATACAGGTTTACATGCAGAAGACAGCTTATTAAGCAAAGACAAGATTTCATTAAATTGCAAGTTATCCGATAGCCAGCTAAGCTTTTCACAGATTTTCTCATGCCCTTCACTTTGTTGAGATTTCATGCTTTCTAAACTCTCTTGCAGGGCCAGTACAAAAGACCTTAGTGCAACGGTTTCTGAGTTGATCTGTAAACATTTAAAAAAAAAACCAGATTACTACTCACAAGACACAGAAGACACAGAATACAAAAAAATAACTTGACTAAGGAATTATCTTTTACTGGGCAACTGGCATATTTGAAAATTTAAACTAATGCCTTTGTGTTAGAGTATGTATGCCTATAGTATGTACAGCGCCTGTTACTACTGTATACATCTGTGTGCAAAACGCATGCATGTGTGAAGTGTTTCTGTATATGCTTTTAAGATGTGATTTAGTGTAACTGTACAGGCCGACAATATGTTCACCAGATCACAAAACGTGACTATCCAAAAAAAAAATGAAATGACTAAACTTTATTAAAGCAACTATCCAAGATGGAGGAATTCTAACTTCTGATAATTTCCAGTTAAGTGTAACTTCTCCTTTACTTCTACAGGGATACAATTAAGACAACAGGAAGTGAAAGTGAATATAAACCAAATAAACATTGGGGGGGAAAAAACAATATTACAGAATAACAATACAAAAGATGAACAATAATACCTGTTTCTAATTTGTACTCACAATTGTCCCTCTTTTCTCAATCTCTTGCAGTGCTTGGCTTTGTGATGACAGTGCACTCAGTATTGACTCATAATGTGAACCCATGTTCTCCTGTACTATTAAAACACAACACAGATTATTATTCTGTTTTTTTAACCATGTTTTGCTTGTCAGAATATGTTCATGGTCTGTAGACTAAATAATCTCACAGAATAGAATATTGCATCTATTATTTTACAAATTACACTACACAGATGTAAACTGTTGTTTGTGTAAGGGCGCCCTCTGCAGTTCACACACCATTGCAATCTGGATTATACAGCTAGCAAGCAGCAAAGCTGAAGTGGTTTTCACGTTACATTGTAAAAAAAAAAATATATATATATATATATATACAGTACTGTGCAAAAGTTTTAGGCAGGTGTGAAAAAATGCTGTCAAGTAAGAATGCTTTCAAAAATAGACATGTTAATAGATTATATTTATCAATTAACTAAATGCAAAGTGAGTGAGCAGAAGAAAAATCTAAATCAAATCCATATTTGGTGTGACCACCCTTTGCCTTCAAAACAGCATCAAGCATCAATTCTTCTAGGTACACTTGCACACAGTTTTTGAAGGAACTCGGCAGGTAGGTTGGCCCAAACATCTTGGAGAACTAACCACAGTTCTTCTGTGGATTTAGGCAGCCTCAGTTGCTTCCCTCTCTTCATGTAATCCCAGACAGACTCGATGATGTTGAGATCAGGGCTCTGTGGGGCCATACCATCACTTCCAGGACTCCTTGTTCTTCTTTACGCTGAAGATAGTTCTTAATGACTTTCGCTGTATGTTTGGGGTCGTTGTCATGCTGCAGAATAAATTTGGGGCCAATCAGATGCCTCCCTGATGGTATTGCATGATGGATAAGTATCTGCCTGTACTTCTCAGCATTGAGAAGACCATTAATTCTGACCAAATCCCCAACTCCATTAGCAGAAATGCAGCCCCAAACTTGCAAGGAACCTCCACCATGCTTCACTGTTGCCTGCAGACACTCATTCGTGTATGCTCTCCAGCCCTTCAGCGAACAAACTGCCTTCTGCTACAGCCAAATATTTCAAATTTTGACTCATCAGTCCAGAGCACCTGCTGCCATTTTTCTGCACCCCAGTTCCTGTGTTTTCGTGCATAGTTGAGTCGCTTGGCCTTGTTTCCACGTCGGAGGTATGGCTTTTTGGCCGCAAGTCTTCCATGAAGGCCCCTTCTGACCAGACTTCTCCGGACAGTAGATGGGTGTACCAGGGTCCCACTGTTTTCTGCCAGTTCTGAGCTGATGGCACTGCTGGACATCTTCCGATTACAAAGGGAAGTAAGCATGATGTGTCTTTCATCTGCTGCAGTAAGTTTCCTTGGCCGACCACTCGCTCACGGTCCTCAACGTTGCCCGTTTCTTTGTGCTTCTTCAAAAGAGCTTGGACAGCACATCTGGAAACCCCTGTCTACCTTGAAATTTCTGCCTGGGAGAGACCTTGCTGATGCAGTATAACTACCTTGTGTCTTGTTGCTGTGCTCAGTCTTGCCACGGTGTATGACTTTTGACAGTAAACTGTCTCCAGCAACCTCACCATGTTAGCTGAGTTTGGCTGTTCCTCACCCAGTTTTATTCCTCCTACACAGCTGTTTCTGTTTCAGTTAATGATTGTGTTTCAACCTACATATTGAATTGATGATCATTAGCACCTGTTTGGTATAATTGTTTAATCATACACCTGACTATATGCCTACAAAATCCCTGACTTTGTGCAAGTGTACCTAGAAGAATTGATGCTGTTTTGAAGGCAAAGGGTGGTCACACCAAATATGGATTTGATTTAGATTTTTCTTCTGTTCACTCACTTTGCATTTAGTTAATTGATAAATATAATCTATTAACATGTCTATTTTTGAAAGCATTCTTACTTTACAGCATTTTTTCACACCTGCCTAAAACTTTTGCACAGTACTGTATATATATATATTTTTTTTATATAAACTGACTGGACAAAAAATTGGAGAATGCAAATACAATTAGAAATGTATGCAAATTCAAATGAGTTTGAGTGGTGTGCAACTATTCAGCAACAACCATAGGAGGTTCAAAATACAGTATATCAGTGACTTTACATGGAGCTTGATAGAGGGTGTACATGCCAATGGCTCATCTGCCAATTAAAGTTACTGAATTGACCAAGGTGTCCATCAAAATAGTATCTGGGTGTTCCTGAATTGGCAAAGTTGCATAAAACCACTACCGGAAAGTACAGTTAGTCACAAGTGGGTCACAACAGTCTGCAAACACGTGCAACGTATTGTAACAAAGAAGCAACTGACATGTTACAGTGGCCAAAATCACAGAAACCATCACACCAATTTCTAATCGAACAATGTGCCTTGACTGTATTTGTAAGGCCAGTTTCTATTTTTTGTCCAGTTAGTGTACTGTGTAATAAAACTAATTCATGGAAAACATTATACTTTTTTTTTTTTATTAGTAAAGTGTTTTTTAGTTTTTTTATGAGGAACAGTCTTCAACCTCATTTGAAAGGCATTTCTGTAGATATAATAAGGCTTTGTTTATCAAATGAAACATTCATGGAAAAATGTGTGTATGGAAAAATATTTATTTGGACTTGGATATTTATGGTTGATGAGTATAATGTAATATGAAAACTGCTCTGCGTTTGTTATGAGCTGATCATTTGAATTGCCTTGCAGCTTTGTTGTTAGGATGACATATTTAACACTTACATGTTTTCATAAACAAATCCAGACCTTCCATAATACATCTCTTTAAAGAATCTGTGTTATTCTCAATGCTATTTATAGATCATTTTATCTGCAAAAAACAAAATATTAATTTAGATTTAGCTAAAACCATTACTTGCATTGCTTCAATTTATGTGTTGATCATTCCAAATTTACATACAGGTACTTAGAAAACAAAATAATCATTAACTTACCCCTTCCATACATTCCCGAAGTTGTGAAAATCCACTATACAAAAACTCACTAAAAGTAAAAATAGAGTGAAGATCAAATATAAACATCCAGATTAGAAAAATGTGTTAACTATTTTATAAATTGTGAAAGAGGCCATGTTACTTTCCTCAAGCCATTGTTTTATAGTGTGATGTATCCATAACTCAAGAAATGTTTAAAAGTTAAATTAGTTATGAGCATGTATTTAATGTGCGTGCATTTGTTTTCTAATCCAAAATGTGTTTTTAAACTTAAATATGAAAAGTTGTTTTCTTAATAAAATCTGTTTGAGCTTTTCTTTGGACATACATTTGGTCATTGTTCTTGTACTCCAATAACTGAGAATGACCCATTTGGCATTACACAGTACACCTATAACAAGTAAAAAGACTTGTGCTAGAATATTGTGCACTGGCCAGAAAAAAACCAAACACACTTCTATTTCCCCCAGGCACAGAAACTGGGGGAAGGTAATGAAGTCACAAGTTTTCCTCAACCTGTTACCTTTCTTCCTTTTCTTTGGCCTTTTTCTTGTTGACCTCAAACTGTTCCAAGATTCCTTTGGTATTTCCACATCCAAAATGAGGCCCTTTGCTTTTTTCCTTATTGTCTCCACCAAACAGATACGGCTTGGTCTGATATTTTGTTGAAAATCTGGGTTCACTCAGCTATAACAATGACATAAAAACAAAAACCCTGTCAATGTTTATCTTATTTAATTATCACTGTACTATTACTCTTGTTTGCACATTTTTTTAATAAGTCCAACAATGCTGTTATATATACAGTTGCTACAGGCACACAGTCTTCTTTGCTCCTTGAAGCTTTCTGGCCACTATGTTTGTGAACTAACCTGCCATTCCCCTGCAACTACAGCAACATAAAGCACTGTGTAAGCAAGGTAAAGCATATGTAAGCACTGTAAAGCCTAGAGGTATGGTAAAGCATAGTAAAAAAAAACAACAACAAAAAACATGGCAAACCATGGTAATATGGTAAATATATACTATAGTAATGTATAGGTAAACTGCAACATCACATGCAAAATGTACTTTTATATGGGAAACTGCACTTTTAATAATGTATGTAGTCATATTTATGCATAAAATATTAATAGAACATCCTACCAATTCTACCAAAGTGTATCCACATATCATCAGGCATGTAATTGAGTAGAATGTACTGTGTGTCATGCAATATAACACATTTTACAATCACTTACTTCCTGAGAATTTTGCTGTGAAGATTGGGGTACTCTGGATGGGAAGTTCACTTCTTGGGATGCAGATTGTGAATATTCAGGGCAAAACTGAGATCCAAACAGGAACTGGGAATCTGTCAGACTGGAGTAGTCACTGGGAGCACAGCTTCGACTGGAGGTTTTGTTTGCTCTGTGCTCAGTAAATAAATGCATTTTTTAAAGTAGGTTTGTGTGCCTATTGTAGTTTACCTATTACCATGCCATTCACTCTTAGTCTGTGTTTTCATTAGCATCAAAAGAAACGTATCACTATTATAACACTTATTTTCGAAAACAAAATAAGGTATATAAATGATGGACATTGACAAATGTTTTTTGTTTCTTTTTAATCACTCGATCATTCATCCTTGAACATGACACGCTTGAGTGACTAGACTGAAGCATAGGCACTTAATCACCTAATTAGTGAAACAATTGATTGGACACTGGATACAGAGTGACTTCAGCTGTTGAATTGCAAGCTTGAATAAAAGCAATAAAGAAAATTACAGTGTGCAATCGGGATGTTGGAGGCTTGACTTGGGCAGCGTACTGTGGCTCGCTGTCTTAGGTGCTCACAGCCAGCAATTTCAAACCTGGCGAGACGGGATAACCAGACACAGACAGGCCACGAACTGGGAGACCAAGAGTCACAACACCTGCCCAAGATCGACAGATCATTTTGAAGCATCTTCGTGATGTCAATTGTTAATCAGCACAATAAAAAGTCACAGCACCTGCTCTAAAACAGTGTTTGTTATTTTTCAATCATATCTAGTGAATTTTATCCAAATATAAGTGATAAGTTTCTTTTGATGCTCAAATATAAGTGATAAGTTTCTTTTGATGCTCAAATATAAGCGATAAGTTTCGTTTGATGCTCAAAATTAGTGATACATTTCTTTTGATGCTCAAATATAAGTGATACGTTTGTTTTGATGCTTAATGTTTAACAGGTAACATTTAAAAAAATCAGAAATTGTTAAAGCTATGGAAAAAAAATAAAATAATAATAACAGTAAACCTACCGTTCCTGTAGGGATGCTGAACATCTCTTTAATATTCCACACATTGGAATTCATGCTTTAGATTATTTGTTTCTCTAGAAAATAATGTTAGCATGGTTATTCCTACTGTCATCTATATGTTTTACACACTATCAAGTCATTTAACAAAGGGTTTTGCATTACCAGCAACCTTGATTTAGGGTAGTTTAGTATTTTTTTATGATCCCCTGCTGTAAATGATATCCCCAGTGATAGGAACATATTGTGTGAGATGCCTGTACATGAAGACAGTCATAGTTTTAGTTGAATCCAATTGCCATGAAACTTATCCATTGTAACTCAATGACTACAGCTACCTGCATCAATCAGTGTCAACACTGTGCTGTTCTGCTCTGAGTGGAATTAAATGACATCATAACAGTTCATGCTTGTACTGTAACCTAGTTGGAACTGTGGAACTGACACCTGACTACATCTTGGAAACCACTTGTCTGATTTTGATGAAGAGGGTATTTGTTATCACAGGCTTTGTATGAAAGCCACAGTTTTTGTTATTTATTTTTCTCCATTTTCCATATATATTTTGTGCAGTTTCACCACAATCTTAGAAAAATGTAGACAACAGGTTAAATATAGTCCATAAAATGGCAAAGCCTTTTTTAAATAACTGCGTTTACAATCGTTTTTATATATTTATTTATATATTTATTTTAAACACATCCAATCTCAGGCTCACCAAAGCAATCCCAAAATAGACATATCTCTCAATATTCATGTGGAATTTGGATTCGAAACCATATTTATTACTATTGGGAAGTCGTATTGTTGATAGATTAAATCGTTAAACAAGCAACAACATATGATATGAGCCCGTCCTGGATTCAAAACGGTGTCTGTGCTTCACTCTTTAAGTTAAAAATAACACAGTACCTCGTAGGATATGCTTTAAATGTTTATAAGATTTTTTCTATCCATGTATGTTATTTTTTTACCTGTCATTTGATGCTTATTTATTTAAAAAAACAACAAACAAAACGGTATCTTACGGTATCTAACTCGTAGCTCTTGAGGTAACCGTCCTTTCACGCTAGGTCCAGTCAGTCCTCCTATGCACGAGGAGGGGGCATTTAATTACTGCACGTGCCGCTCACTTCATGGCATTTTTTTCCCCACTTTGGTGTGCAAACGAGAATACTCATTTTTACCTGGAATCTTTAAATGTATTTAACAGGTTTTTTGTTTTTGTCTGGTTGTTTTTTTTTCTATTGTATACAAATTAATTTTGCCTGAAACTAAATCACAGTACAAGAAAATATTTAACTGTAACTGGTCGTTTTTTGGAACGTAGTGACGGGCTCAGTCCTCCAGTGTTTCACGCCTCCATTGTGGTATCCTAGCAATGACATAAACTTATCCAGGACTACCCAGCACGGAATCATTCTCTGACAATTTGGAATTGGTTACCTTTTTTTTTTTTTAGGTCAAATCCTGCAGCGATGTCTGGAGAGGTGACTGGGACGTGGGTAAGGTTCGCTAGAAACAGCTTTTAAACAGTTTTGATTAATTAATATATTGAATCCTTAGCTATTTACAAGTTACAGTAGATATTATTCTTTAATAGTAAGCACAGTAAATACAGCAGCCTGCCGCTGAATAAGTGTTACACAGTAGTGAACTGCATTTTACATCAGTTTATTGGAGTGCGTTGTGATATTTCCTAACAAATACTGCAGTCACTTATAGTTACCATAATAAAAACTGGAAAATACAGCTGCTAGAATTTGTAGTAATATTTATATAAAAGGCATGCTCTTTATAAGCCCCTTGTAAAATACAGACACAACTAACAGCCTGTCACCTGTGGAATCATATTCTTAAGCCATGCTTTCACAGTATATACAGTACAATAATAATGTTGGTAGTCTTAGCTAGTTCGTTTTGACTAACTCCTTGTTCTTTCGCCTGAACTAGGTAGCAATGTGCATGACCAGTCCAAAAACAAGCCACATTTTGCATAGTATTTTTTGCTTACAGGAGTAATGTAGTTAATTGAGCCTCTCTTCCCCATCATCTAAATCCAGGTTTATTTGCAGATCAGTGTGTTTTATTGCAGGGTTGTGTGCAACTTTACATAGTTGAAACAAGCATGTCTGTGACAATTCACCCATTTAATCGCCACAGCTCTAAATAGAAAATCTGAGCATCAATAACAACAAAACGTAGATCTCCAAGACCTACATCCCCTGTCTGCATATTCAAAGTTTGACATACAGATTGACGTACAGTACAGATGCCTGTAAATATTACCAGAGTCTGATGCCCTCCATAACTTGTGCAAAGATCCAGACCAAGTTCTGTAACAACTGAACCAAACGTTATAACCGATGTAAAAATGTAAGTGACATGGGGAAAAACAGACAGCCTCCACATACACTGTACATCCAGATTCAGAAACACTTAATAACTTGTGCCAAAGAAGGTCCTTGGCAAGTTTCATCACAATGGGACAAGTGGTTCTCTAAATGCAAAACTCTGAAGTGTGAAATTCAAATGTCCACCTACACTATAGCCTCCAGTCAGGAATATGCACCTCTAGTCCTCATAATCCCCTAAATATTGTTATATATAGAACCAATAATTTATTGGATTATAACCAGATGCATAATATCCTATTATATGTGTCTGCTATAATTCTCTGCTATTGTTTTTGCTTAGATCAGTATTTACCAGGCTTACTAACTAAAGTTATCTTTTCAACCACTTGGTCTTAAAAAAAGATTTTCTTACAGTGGTTAGAAATGATGACTAGGGTATGCATCATTGCATCAGCCAGCCCCTGTGCAACTGTGTGAACAGCAAGTTAGTTTATGGAAATATCTCTATTCACGATCTCAGTTTCAGAGGGGACAGAAATTACTGCTACATACCCCTAGTGGTCTTTTTTCAAACCACCTCAGAAATTCAGAGTTTTTGAGTTATTTTTGAAGCAGAGCCAGTGGTTGAAAAGGAATGTTTTTGCTGGAATAGTAAGTAAGCCTGGTAAATAAGAATCTGAAAACAACAAAAGAGAATTGTCATTAATACTGTACATATTCAACAGGCAAGAAACATTCATTATTTAGAAAATGTACATGATAAAAAGTATCCCTTTAATCGTAATCAGATAGAGTAGGGTGGATTGATTGCTTTGGTAGGCTTCACAGTCAAATCATTAAATGGCTTATTGGATTTTTGGGGGAGGTTTTGAAATCTGTGATTTCTTTCCCCCTCCTAGTTTCCCAGCGGGTTTTATGGACATTACCTAAGTAAAAAACGGAATGACTTTATACAGGAGTACAGACTAGAGGCAAGACCTTTTCCTCCAGAGAGACTGGTACAGAGATCCAAGGCAAGTGTACTTCTAAGATTGTAACCTGGAATGGATGGGCTTTAGAAGATGAGTGAAGAAACTGCCACTTTCTCTTATGCTGTCAGTATACTGTATGTGTATATATTGTATATAAGCATGCACTAGAGTTAATGCATATAGTGGAAAACGATTGTCCCTGAGCAAGATAGTCACAGGGGATTTTATCCTTGGAAGACAATATATCAACACAACGAGGGGACAGTCATCCCCCACTATACCCGAAATCTCCAGTCCATACGTATCTGTTTTACTAAACCTTCAAAGACAGCATCATCTCCATTCAGTTTCCAAACTAGAGGCTCATGGAGATACTTTAATACAACTTTTGTGTTTTTAACAACTTTTTTGTTTAGAATTTGAAAACTGAAGAAAAATCGCTTCTGCCACACTGTTTGTGAAAGTTCAGTGGTGAGGCATAAGCAATGAAAAGGTACCCTTGCTACACATATGTTAACGTTGCTAGGAATGGTTGCTATGTACCGGATATGTACTGTTGCTATGGTATTGCTATGAATATGTACAGAATCATTGCATGACATTTTTATAATTTTGATCCCTATAAAGATGTTAAATAACAAGCCCTACTAATACACTGCAATGTGAAACAGCAGCTCTCACCAACCAACCCAGCTAACGATACCTTTGACCTATGACCTAATATGGAGAGTCATATTGTGGTCATGTGACATGTGATGCTTTTGAAATATTGGCTTCATACTCAGTAGACAATTGTATTCTATGATTCTCTAGTTCAAGTGGGTATCGTCCAAGAAATATTAACCTTTTTTGCAACAGTAATTTTACAAAGCTGCTGCCTCTTTATATTTGAAGGTTCTGACTTCTTACTGTACGCTCCTATGTGCAGCTGGCCATGAACTGACTGGCCTGATATGGCTTCCATATGAAGGTCATGTGACTTTGTTTGTATTTGTCGACAGTCTGTATTTGTTGTCTTCACATTTGGAACACAGCTGTATTCTATGATCTCACTTAGGTTCCATTAGCAATGATGTTCAGTAAAAATAAACCTTTTCACTGCCAGGCTGTTGTATTCTATGAGTTTCTTAGTTACGTTATTTTGCTGGTGTTGTTCAGTAATAAACTCACTGCCATGTTGTTTTAGCCTCGGGCCATATGGTATCAATAATACAGATCACTCACTTTTCCACATCCATTTGTACAGCAAGTCCCCACACATTATGCCCCCCATTAATACTTTGCTTTCATATACAATTTTTTTTTCAATATGCATTTAACAAAGTACAGTAATACTGTACTTTTTTACTCAACATGTAAAAAAGGTTTCCCAGTAGATGCAATTAGTAATAAAATAAACTTCATCCTCTTGCTGTATGTAAAAAAAAAAGCCTGATTGAAGCTCTTTCATTTCATCAATGTGTGTGAAGGGTCAGTGGCATTCGTGTTACAAATGAAAGCACTCCTGGATTTAGTCATCGTGTTTCAGCTGAAGAGTACTTTAATCTCTCTTCAGTCTTGCTTGATTTCTCTCTTGGATGGGTTTGGGTAGTAACAGTGTTACTCATTATTCTAAAAAGAAGGCGCTATTGCCTGGAAGCAGATTAGAGGGTTGTACATTAGCTCCACTGGGGCACGCTTATTAGCATGGGGCCAGCCACCTCCTCACTGTGCTATTTTAAATACAATTACTGTAGTACAATATGAAAGATAAAATGCATTTAAATAATTGAGAATATCCACCAACGGTAATTGTCAAGTTAGATCGTGGTTATATTAGTCCAGAACCAAACTTCTGAAAAACATTTGTAATAATGTTTGACAGGTAGTGAGTGTTAGTTTTGGAACTTCTGAAAAACATTTGTAATAATGTTTGACAGGTAGTGAGTGTTAGTTTTGTATTTATTAGACACTTTCTTAAAATAATGTAAAAGTTCAGAAATTTAAAGAAACACTGATTGCATCTAATAGGAAGGTAATGTGAAATGCCTGCTTAGTGCCTTAGTGTAGTTGGCACTCAACATTTCCTCCAGTAAAAAGTGTGCACCCCTTTTTTAAAATAACAAAACAAAACTGTTAACGTTTAAAAATTAGAAATAAGCAAGAATAGTATTTTGATTTCTAATTTGTTGTGCTTTTTTTCTGTTCCCTTAAACATTTTTCTAACCTTTACAATTACCATATTTTGTTTATATCTTATCAGTACCTAGCTACTATTGACCTATACAAGATTAATATCTAATACCTGCAAAATTAACATGCACGCCACATTCCTCTTAAGAGATTTCAACCTTTACAATTTGAGGGTGGGAATTACTCAGGGATATAGAATATGAAACAAAACCGATATTTTTTAATTCTGTGCTTTGTTTTGCTTGTTTTGTAGCATTAACTGTTAGAACACTGGAGCAAAATCTTACTACAGTGAAGTAAATCTGTTCCTTGGACTCTAGCACTAGATGGCACTATAGCATACAATAAGTCGAATGTTTGGTTTACTGTTACCCTACTCAGGTTTCTGAAGCTGGGTAGGGAGGATATTTTTTATATTTTTTCTGCTCAACAGGTTGTTTCTGTGGGTTGGGGTTAAAATGATGTCATATTGCTTTATTAGAGTCCAGTTCTGATAATAAACACACTTTTCTTTTTTATTTCAGGAGAACCCAAGGAAGCACGTCTTCTCCAAGCATGATAACCGGCAACTCTTTCTGAGCGATGCCACCTATTTTGAAAATGTAAGTATTTATTGATGCATTTATTTTTGAATGCGCTGGAAAGTAATGTTATGTCTGTGGACTTCTAACAAGGGTTCATGTGAAGCATTTCTTCACACTGATGTAAAAACACATGGGCAGCACTGAAGTTAAACCACAGCATATAAGTCTCTCACTATACCAAAACATCTCATACTGAACAGTGCAATCAAAATATTCTTCGTAATGAATCTTGGCTGGATGGTTTGTGGTCATTTTGACCATGCTGAAGCAAAATATATATATAGGGGGATGGAAGTGAACCTTAATTTTAGTTCCTGACATGTATTCTGTGATGTGTAAAAGCTGCATCTCCCCTTTTCAATCCAGTTTCAGTTACAATGAGCAAGATGGGTGATTACATCACTGAATATGGCGCTAGCCGAAACATTTGTAGACTTGTAATGACTTTGCAAACATTTACTTCAAGACAGCTGATCTGATAGTGGGCCCTCAGTTGACAGGTCAAGACTGTTTCAATTAAGATGTTAGATATAACAAGGCGTACCAGAATGCTATACAAAGAAAAGCTATTAGTTATGTCAATCAAAAGCCAAATACAATTATTATAATTATTAAAATAAATGCTACATTAAAAAGTATTGATTCTCCTTTAACTACTTTATATATTTTTTTTCCCCCAAAGGGTCTGGGAAGGTTTAAAGTGAAGTCTGCAATATCACAAGCGGCCAGATTTAAGCCTGATTTCATCACCTGGGCTCCTCAAAAGGATGAGCTAGCCAGATCAGGCCCGGGACTAAGTACCTACCAGACATTATTTACCCAAAACCAACCCCCTCAGGCCCCCAACAAGCTCATAGTGCCCCGCATCACCATGCCAGAGCTCCCCGCGATGTACGTCACCAGCTACAACCACACCTACAGACACAGCCAGCCCAATCCCAGTGTTAACACAGACATTTTGACTGGCAAGGTGGTTACCTGGCCACTTGCCAAGGAGGCTACATTTGCTTACATGCAGCCACATAGATGCTTAAAGAAGAAACAAACTTCATCTGTGCCCCTTACTGTTTCAGACTGCCTTTGGTGGCAGACTGGGTAGTAGAAATGATATAATTGATACAAAATACAATGTGTTTTATTTATCATGGTTGTTATCCCATGGCCCTTCAGAGTTGTATACTCCACGCAGTGTATAGTCAATTAAACATCCTTTATACCGTTTATCATGGACATATGGAATGTGTTTGTTGTTGATGTATCAAAGTATACCTGACTAATACTCAGTATTAGCAGGAATGTTTGTTCTGCTGCAGTGCATGCTGTAAGCTAGTGTTCTGAATAGAAACACAATCTTTCATGATAAAGGAATAGTTAAAACCCCAAAGAAATAAAAGGCAAGAATAATTGGGGTTTTCATGTGTCTTTAAATTGTTAACAGGACCAATGACCCTCAAGCATCCTACGATTCTGGGGTGTGAATAGATACCTTCCCATCTAAACCCTATTCACACTAGCAGTATGAGGAAATCAGCATGTTTTAAAAACAGTAAATGACTGTTTGGAAGGTGGCTGGAGACTGAATGATCTCTTCAGCCACACAGCAGAATGAGAATAAAAACATAGCCCTGCAAGCATGCCTTAACCCTGCCCTGGAGGTACTGTACTGTGGAGCATTCTGAGGCAATCTGAGGCATCCTTGCCTGTCTAATCTGGCCTTGACTTGAAACCTACCAGTGGCAATTGTGCAACAAAGAAAGAATAGAAAATCATGAAGCTTTAGTTTTATACTCTACTTTCCATTTTAGAGATAAGGTTAGGACTCTTCTGTCTAGTTTTATTTTGAATATTGCTAAATATATATATATATTTTGATTCAAACACAGGCTCCCTTGAGAAAGATATGTGCAACATATCGAAACGTTGGGCAGCTGGCTCTTTGAGCTAATATATATATATATATATATATATATATATATATATATATATATATATATATATATATATATATATATATATATTAGTATGTCTATTTAAATGTTATTGAGAAATTCTTATGGTATTAAAAAGTAATTGTAAACTGTCATAATATATCAATCTATATTAAGGTTTCAAATTCGAGTTTACCAAACCTACTATAGGGTTCTATAGGGAATTGAGATTTGAAAATGATCCAAGAGCTTAATTAATATGTTGAGGTGTTACAGAATCGAAAAATTACATATTAATTATCCTAAAATAGCAATCAGTAGTTATGTTGTATAGCCAAACCTGTATATAAGGACCACTAGCAGTTGTATAATACCGCCAGAAGCTTACTTAAACTGCAAAGGGCCAACGCAAGGTGTGCATCGTTTTGAAATATTGCACGTCTTTAGCCAAGTGCCTTCGATGACCAAGAGGAGGACTGTTTAAGGGATCAAGGCATTGCTGTGGCAAGGTAATAATGGGACTCTAAAGTGAATAAAGCCCAAGCCTGCCGGTTGAGGGCATTATTTGAATGAGAGCGTTCCATTATTACAGAGGACCATGTCACAGCAATGCCATGATCACTGTTATACTACAGCTTTTTAAAGTGACTTGTTTATTTGCCTTTCTTAGTCTGACATATTCACAGTAGTCCACCGAAGGAGAGCGGAGCTTGAGCAACCCTGTGAGGTGTTTCATTAGTAAGCTGTGGTTAGAAAAGGTGTCATCAATGAATGTCTTCTCATCTGGGCTTTATTTGCCTATAGCTACAAAGCTAAAGTTTACATAGCTACAAATGCCATTTCATTTTTGTTTACCCATCCCTTACCTTTTTTATGAAGTTCCCAATCAATCTAAATGTAGTTGCTCTAATACTGAGATTTTTTAGAATTGGGGATGAATTAAAAAAAAAAAAGCTTTTAATATTGCATATGTATGTACAGTACTTTAAACAAGAAAAACACTGTGACATTCACCAGACAGCAAATAAACATATTTTATTATGATTTCAAATATCATAGAGGCACTACCTCACAATATAGGCACTGAACTACCACCCTGCTTCACCCTGCGTAACACACTCACCTTCTAACACAATGAATTCACATCTCAATGTTGCAGAACGGTGCTTTACAGAAGGCTACTGCTACTACTATTGCAGTAATCAGAAACGCTGTAAAAGTTCACATACACCAATACCATAACATTATATTGATCACCGAAAGACGACATACATGGTATTAATCCCTGTTGGCCATAGGATGCCATTTGTATGAATACAATTGGTAAATGCTAAACTACTGATATTTTATGCAAAGTACAAAATGTCTATGCATTTACCTTACCATTTACCTGTTATCATAGTTTTATCATAGTTTGTGACTTTTAGTTTTCCTATCCGGAAAATATGTGGCAATGACAATTTTGATCAAAATCTTTGAGGATCTAGCCCTTCTCCGCTGAATATGGGTTGAATGAAATACTTGCACTGTGAGCAGTAGAGATAACAGGGTTCAGACTGAAATACAGGTGATAGACAATAGAATCTCATAAAATCATGAATATCTGTTAATAAAATAAGGCTTTTAAAAGAGGCTGTAAATATCCTTCACTAATTAAGCATATGTGCCTGTATTTGTGAAGGAACAATAAATAAATATATAATATACCATGTCCTACTTGAAATCACAAACAATAGTAATATAACCATGTAACAAAATCACTTGAATCGGCAACCAGACCCTTTTAGACAAGTGCAAAGCTGTAGATAAATACAGTGCCCTGCTCCAAAGAGCGTGAAAGTGTTGGTTGTTTTTCATAATCCACTAAGGAACCAAGGTTAGGGGTGTCTTAGAACCTAAATAACCACAATGTCGCTACAGTCACTCTTTTTATACAGTATATATACTTGCCATGACTTATTCTACATGTGTTTTAAAACAAGTTACAAATAAAATAAAATACTATGTAATAAAAATAGAAGTATCTGAATCTATACATTCACTATCCTATACAAATCAACCTCGATAAACAAGACTTTAATTCAAATGTAAACCTTGTTATTTATACAGAACTACATCAACACAGCATGACAATGCCACATTAGTATTTTCAAAGTTCTATAACCAAATGTCCTGCCCTTTGGGGCTCAACAGATTGTCTGTCTAGACAAACCCACAATAAACATCTAAATGATTTATTATAATTTGTAGGATGGAAAATGGTAAACCCATCTCCATAACTGAAATAAGTGATAGTTACCCTGTTTTGGATTTTGACAGCATAATACATTTACATTTATTTTTATTTAGCAGATGCCTTTATCCAAGGCAACTTACAGAGACTAGCGTGTGTGAACTATGCATCAGCTGCAGAGTCACTTACAATTACGTCTCACCCGAAAGACGGAGCACAAGGAGGTTAAGTGACTTGCTCAGGGTCACACAATGAGTCAGTGGCTGAGGTGGGATTTGAACCAGGGACCTCCTGGTTACAAGCCCTTTTCTTTAACCACTGGACCACACAGCCTCCTACTGTATTAAAAAAAAAGTGCACTTACCAGATGTTTCTATTCTAGTAGGCACACATTTAACACATACTGAACACGTATTTCTCTGTAGTGGTGGCACTGTATTACTAAATTGTCTGAGTTTTTCAGAGCTGTCACCGACTGCAAGCTTCATAGACTGCCTTTGGGGCCGCAACGAACCTGTGGAACTACTCATGATTCATAACATTTTAAAAAGTAAGACATATTTTAACAAACTGTAAATTAACACACACACAGCATGAAAATTGTGTAGTGCATGTGGAAGTAAACTTTCTGAATTCTAATAAATGACAAGGCCTACTGAGTCGTTTATTTTAGATTTTGGAAGGTTTGACTCTTAGTTCACTGCACTTAAAAACAAAGCATTGCTGTTATTCACCATTACTTTAAAAAGCGTTCTTTTTACTTTCTTTTGCTTTTTTGTCTTGGAAACCTGAATACCTCTAAAAATAGGTCAAATGTCAGGGAGGGATAATTGCATAATTGAAAGGATTTAGATCAATTGAAAAGACCCCACTATTTATTTTAATTTTTTATTTAGTGTGCACAATTTTTGTACCACCGATTTTGAATGTCCAATATTTTTTTAGTGATATGTCCATTAAGTTTGTATGCGTTTCTCGTGTTTAACTCAGACAAAAGCCATAAGTCAACTCATAACCAGCAGCACTGGTTTGGAAGTTCAGCTATAGGACTGCACTCAGTGTGTGTGTGATTGAGTGGGACAGGTGTTATTGGGATGATTTATATTCTATTCTAAGAAATATATCCTGTTTAAAGAAGGCAAGGCAGATGTGATCACACACTAGTCGACACAGGTTTAGGACGTTGAATGCACGGCTTGGAGGAAGCTCAGCCTGCTTGTAGGGAGACCAGCCTTGCTGGAAGCGTGTACGGCTCAGCTTTGTTCTGACTTGAAACTGTTATTCCTATTAAGTTTTCTTCAATAATTGATGACCATCAGACAAGTTAAACATCTTCACAAATCACTCAAATTTAAAAACATTTTACCCTCAGCATCACCATTCACTAAGAACACTAAAACAGTACTGTGCCATCTGGGATCAGTTTGGGAAAATTGTACCGTTTATCCGCCATGATCAACCTCTTCAGCAACACTAGTTTATTATTGAACAGAGAAGATTAGTTCAGATATTGTAGATCCTAGCAAAGTTTTCGTATACTGTGTTGCATGTGCTCCGTGCTCTGCCATTGCTGTGGGGCATATCAACTTCAAGTCTCGATCTCCTGCCTGTCGCTCAGCAGCGGATGCACGCACCCACATGCCAGACAGCTACTCCATCATAAGCATTAATACCCTGTATCTTTCGAAACAAGGGATTTAAAAGCTGACTCTCAAAACAATAATTGTGTGACTATAGTAACTGTTACAGCTGTGTATAATGGCATTTAAAACAGGATTCATTCATCCGACTACATATCTGCCCTTACTCTGGTCCCACTGCAGTCGGATAGGCGATGGATTACTGTACATACTATTTCCGGTAGAGTGCACCAGAGAGCTTTTGTGGATCTGGTGTCACTGCTGTATTAGACTAGTGCGTTCAAACAAGAAATGTTCAATTGACTGACACAAGTGCTGCTTTAATACTGCATCAATTATGCTTTGATTCAGAGCCGTCTGTTTGCTTTGAAAAAATTAACAGAGAACCACTTTGAAGAGACCCTGCTTCCTTTGCCTGCTACACAAGAAACAGAAGTGGACTGTGATCCTTTTTATTCCAGTTTTGAAAGGAATACATTTTAGTAAACATGGATTTTTATTTTAAAACATGCTATCTGGTACTGAACTTGGTTCAAGAAATTGCTGTTTGCAAGCGATGCTTTTAGTTAGTGTTGCACTTGCTTTCTCACCCGGAGGGTGAAATTGACCCCACCCCTTCAGTGATTCTTTTCCTGTTGGTAACCAACCAGCCACTTCCACTATTGACTGACAGGCTTTCAGCCAGTACCATGTTTTGACCCTTAAGACCCTGCCCATGTGAAAGGACTCAGGAAGTGAAGTGAACCAGATATCCTGAAAATAAGGCAGAGTAACCGAGCACTCTCTTTGACCTAAAGTAGTATCAGATATCATGTTTTAAAATCAAAACACTTTTGTTTCTTTCAAAACTGTGTAACATCTGTGGGGCCTCTTTCACAAAGTGTTAAGAACTTTATTTTTTTTTTTAAAGACCATTTTAATTAATCAAACCAATTCGCTGTCCACAAAACTGTTTACCATAGTATTAGAACTGTTTTAAACTTTACACTGTCATCTGAAAATGCAAACCTTTCCCAGGTTTGTTCATGAATTAATGCCCATGTTTAAGAGTAATAATATCAAACTATTTTACACAACTCTTAACACCAGCATCTCATTGAGTGCAAGGTATAATAGGCAACTGTGAAAAGCTGAATAGATACTTGATGGCAAGGTACCTCTTTGTGTTTATTTGAATCTGAACAGCTGTTAATGATGTCATTTAATGCTATATCTCATAATCCCATTCTATCTGTAATAAACAAGCCTTGTGTTGCATTCAGCAGCTATGTGTCTAACCGTCTGAAAAGCCTTCATAAAAAGCTACTGTGTTCTTTTCTATTGGATCCACTTTACATCATCGTGTATACCTATTTATCCATGCGTTTCTTTTGTTCTTGTACAGTATGCTATATGCTTTTGGGGGATTTTGAATTTGTAATAAAATGTTATATTGATCTCTCTTACATTGTCATCTCTTTACAGCCTTGGCATTTTTGAAAGACTGGAGGATTTTGCTCAAATTAAAGGTCTTATTGAATAATGAATGCTGTGCTTTCCTTATGTCAAATTCTAGGTTGTGAAAGAACCACTCTTCAGGGGAACCACAGGGTATGAAATGGGTTACCTAGTCATGTTTAAGACCCAACCTGGCACAGCTGTGGGATCAATCAGCTACAGGGATGAGCACTGGTGGGCTGAATGGCCTCCTCTCGTTCGTAATTTTTTTGTACTGTATGTTCTTTAAATATAGGTCACTTAATAAATAAGCATTAAAAAGACCAGTTTTTCACAACCCTTTGTTCTGGAAACTCTGTATTTCTACCATCAAGTCCATCAAATAGACCAGGTTTGGTTGTTCATTTCTTCTGTCTTTTTGACACCCATGTGTAACTAAAGGAGACCCTTATGCTAAACACTGTAATTTATGCAAAAAAAAAATGTTTTCATCTTTTTGCACTTTTCACTTCAGTACCTAAACCCCAGACCCATCTCAGCTTGGTGTCAGTCCCTCAGCGGTGTTGATGAAAGCCAGTCCTGTGTTGGTCTCAGTCCCTCAGCGGTGCTGATGAAATCCAGTCCCATGCTCTGCTATACACCGAGTTCCATGCTGAGCACTGTCAGTTTTTTGGTAATAGTCTGCTGCTTCACGCCTCCCTCTCTGTCTCAGACACTCTCTTGCACACACAGCGCCTCCACGGCATCGCTGGGGCCCTGCGCCACCCCCCCGATGAGGAAGAGCAGTCGCTCAGTCTGCAGGCCAGCGCAGGAGCTGCGAGGGCTGGGCATGGGGGCCACGTACTCCCACCTACTCTTCACTGGGTTATAACTCTCCACTGACGCCAGGGGCGAGGGCTGGTTCCCTGCACAGAGACACAGAAACAAACTATAAGGAACATAGTAAACTTGTAGGGAAAAGCATGCATTTACCCCACCCTGTCTGTGTGGTTCCATTAAAATGTGCATTGACTGACTGTTGAAAAACAAATTTCTTGCTTGGAAATGTAAACTTATGAATCAATGTGTTGTAGTCAGTGAGCTATTAAGCCTATTGTAAATACTGTAAATATATCATTTAAGTTATGTATAGCAATCCTGATCCGTTTTCATCCTTAGACTACTCACTACTGTTTGATTCAGTTCGGTGAAGCTTACTGTCTATGTCAATGTTGTATATTTTGTGACTATTTTTCCACAAGTGCAGTGGTATAATAGTGGTCTATCTTCAACAGAAAAGGGGCTCCAGTGGAAATATTGTTAGTGCAAATATGAGGTAAGACCTCTTATTTTAAAACTCTGGTTAGTGCTCCTGTAAGGGATTTTATTGACTACTGAAACACCTCATTAGCAGTACATAATTAGAATTTTTATTACAGAGCTGATAAACCACATTCAGATTAATCCTGAAATCGATTTGCTAAAGAACCTGTGCTTCTCACACGACTTTAATTCAATTACAACAAAAGGTTAAATGTTAAATGAATGCTCAAATTAAAAACCAAAAATTGATTAATCACTTTGATCTTGGTTGATCTAATTTATTTTCTGGTCGTGGGATATGAAATATTATCTGGAGTCATTCCCCCCCACCCCCACCTCCCACCTCCCACCTCCCACCCCCACCATACCTTCAGAATATGCTGACAAACAAAACAAGGAGCTGGTAATTAAATTTGCATTGAAGGACGCCAATTTGGGAATCCAACCACCAGCTTAATTCACATTAGATTGAAATAAAATGACAAACCGTGATTACCATGGCAGCCATGTGTGGAGTGAGCTGGAGATATCAGTAGCACATTTTTTTTTATGAAGCAACATAATTATTGAGGGAAAGATTTTATTGGGATTCATGAGTATTAATTTCTCGCCCTCAGCCTACACAATGATCCTTTAATCATCAAAGCTTATTTTTTCTGTGCCTGACGAAAGCCCTCCCTGGTTTTATTATCTGCCTGGAAACATTCATGTAGTTGATTGGTGTCATGCTCATTTTCTCCACATAAACAAGTATGCCATTGATAAACCCCTCCGCCACGGCATTTCAGAATGAGCTACAAGAAACATCTAACAGTAAATTACCATTACCTTCATCCACTGGATCATGTAAAAATGTAAGGTTGACATACAGACAGATGGACAGATCCCCAGATGCTAATTCTCTCAATAACTAAGCTACAGAATGTCCTTTTCAGGTTCTGTCTTAATTGCAGATTTCTAGATAATCATTTTTGTTCACCGGGATGAACACGTCGCATAGATTTATTATTTTATTGTTTGTTTTTTTATCAGGTGACACCAGGATGCTCCAAGGGATAAGGCTGTGCTCCAAGTATTTTTTATTTGTATACACCCATTGTTTGTGTTCAGTGTTTTTTTGGAAATCTGTAAGATTTTGTGTTATAATAAAAGGTGGTTGTTTAATGCAAGATTGTCCTGACTGAAAGCATAGTGAAATGGTAAAGCATAGGTACGAGCAATGATAGGTACAGTAAGGCATTTTAAGAAGCATGGGAAACCATGGTTAATTGTGGACATAGCATAGTATAACCATGGGATGAATTGAAAAATCACTGTGGTACACTTTTATAAGGGTATGACAATGGGGAGTTAATAAATGGAAAACTTCTTAAGAAAATCACTATTTTACAGGGGACATAAATTACAGCTGCACACGTCACCGAGTGGTAATTTTTCTACCTAACTTCAGAAATTCAGCTCCCAAAGTGAATTGCTTGTTAAGGGAATCAGCCAGAGTTCCAAGCTGTGCTGGTATGGTGACATGTTTGCACAGGTTGGAACACTTGTTAGCCAATGAGATTGTGCCCTCTATTCTTGCTGTTTCATAATAAAAAAGTATCCCTGTTCATTACCAACACTTTAAATGTGTTGTTTTACTAATAAATACAGTACGTGATTACAATTTATAGCATTTCCATCTGTTACATTTTAAATGTGCAGAACCACATGTGGTTTTTCAAAAATAATATTTCCATATTTACCCATGAGCTTATTATCCTTATTGACATTATGTTACCCCTTTTATGGGGCATAGAATCCTTCAATTCTTACATTCATTCAGAATATGTAAATGTGTTTCTAAAACAAAATGGATTTTCAAACCGTAGCTGTTCCTCATTTAATTAAATCAACCCTCTGAATATACCACAAGATTTGTTTGCATGCCTTTCTTCCCTTTGTTTCAACACCTGACGAAATACAATGGTGGTGCCTTTCTTTCTGCCAAACCTCAGACCTATTTTCTAACACTGTAAATCCACTAAACTCATAACAGGAAAAGAGACAGAGAGAAGGATGGGAGCTAGGTACTGGAATTTGGCAAGGCTTAAATTTTCACAGCTCAACCCAGTCTTATCACAAACTCCCAGCCTGTTACAGGTTCCCTCTACTGTAACTATTACATTTGGCTGCTTCTCAAAATCATGTGGAATACACATAGAGTAGTAGCATACCTCATTTATTTAATAGCCCACCTAGCTATAAGATGAATGGCTTCTTTTAGTGATGCATTATACTGTCTATCTCAGCCTCACACCAGTACAGGTTTCCCAGCCAGCAGACCTCAGAAAACCCAGCAACAGGGAATGCACAATGAAAACACAATCTTTTGTCAAACACACCCAACAGGTGTTACCTGCACAGCAGTTCTATCTTTCACATAGAAAGCTATGCAGCTCACATAAATCATGCAGAAAGTAAATGCGTACAATAAAAGTACTCTAAGCTAGTAAAATGATTCCACAAATCTTAAGGCGTGACCCATTATTTTGGTCGATCATCCTTCCTTCTCCCCATCCGCTGCCCTGCAGAAAGCCTCATTCAATCTCATAGCAATGGTAGCCCATCTCCTGCCACCTCTAATAACTTTGTTGAAATCATTTAAAAGTTTTAGCACTGGCAGCCTATGTCCTGCCAGTCACGACTAAAATGTAACTTCCTCCAAAGAACACGGCTCAATAAAGCATACAGCTAATTAAAACGTGGCATCTTGAACCTTGTTTTTGAGTCTTCTACAGGCCACAAACGATGTCTGGCCTGTACTATAAAAGCAGATAAAACTAGGAGACATATAAAACACACTGTATGCCACAGGGTAGACTGTCCTGAAGAAGGTCAAGACAACAAGCAATGTCTGCTGAGCGTAAACATACCACTGGTGCTCAGCTTTGTCAATCCAAATCTTTTACTAACTTGTCCTGGTTTCCATGGAGACTCAACTAGGGCTGCAGTTAACAGCATACATAACAGAAGAAAGTTGTCTCCCATTTCAAGTCTGTCTTTGCTCAATTTCTAACTGTATCCTCTGGTCCTGGTGTCAGTGACGTGCTTGATACAGTGACTAAGATTAACACTGTTTACTTATTTTAGTGTTTAAAGACTTCAATCAAGCCTCCCTGAATCTTCCTTTGTTCTTGGCTAAATAGGTTTAGTTCCCTCAGCCTGTACTCATATCCCGGGGATCGGTCTAGCACTCTTCACAGAGAAAAATACAATTACTGGGCGAGTTAGTTCTCTGTAGCTGACAGAAAAAAGCAATGCTTTGAACATTGTTATTTTTGGTTTTTAGTGCCATATTAGGATAAGCACTAATATGGGAATGAGATTAAAAACAGGGATTCGGATAGCAGCTGGGAATAGGGCAGGGTAAATGTAGGATGAGTACAGCACAGCCCCTATTAAAAAAGTGTAATAAAGCTGTCAAATACAGGTAAACATTGTAAAGCCCACAGAGCAGTATGGTAAAGCATCTTAAAACATGGAAAACTATGGTAAATGCATAGTATTAACATGGGAAAACTGCAAAATTACTGAGCAAATTTACTATGGTAAACATTTAGAAGGAGTGGTGCTAATTGCTGTGCCCATTACAATTATTACTCTGTAATTTCAATCTCTGTGCCGTTTAATAGATCTGCATTTTAATGTCCTTTTATTTCAAATTTTGGAAATGTAGTTAGTTGAATATCGAATGAGAGAAATGGTGATGTGTAAGGGGCAGTGTTGTAGGATGCACTGACATGATGGATTTTGGCTCCTGTGGGTGAGACGAGGTTAAAAGCTCTATAACCATGAATGCAGATAGGCCCAGCTCTTTTGCATAGTGGTTAAGATGCTCACTTACAGTGTGTATGCCAACCTCTGCCCTGTTACATATGTACTAGGCATGAGAAATACACTAATACACCCATGTGCACACACTTGATAAGGGACTGTAGGCTGCTCCACCAGGATTAACTAGAGCTTGCATAGTAACTGCAGCTCCCCTGCCTGGGGCTGTCAATTTATATCTTAAAAACTGCCTCTGTTTAATTCAGATACACTAAGTTCCTGAAGTAAATACAAATGTGCAGTCTTTAAAAGAAACACATGTTACAGATCTCTGGTACTACACGAAGTTCTCAGTTTTCTTGCCATGCCTTCCAGGAAGTCTGTTACTGCTTTACTTTTTTGGTCATTTCACCCCAGCAGTATATTCTCGGACAAAGTATGTTATGTCTAAAAGCATGAAAGCATGTTTAGTTGTTTAATGACAGGAAAGAAGGGGGGTGGGGACAATTTCACCTCCCAGGAAGTGCAGACAGTCTAAAAGCATGGCTTACAAACAGAAATCGTTTTTTTACCTAGTGTAGTACCAAATATCATGTTGTAAAATGAACGTACTGTACATTCAAAACTGTACATTTAAGACCTACATAATGAAAAGAGATGCATGTCAGAGATGTTGTCAGCTGCTACTTTACTATGTTCAATTCCCCACTCCAGCAAGGGGAGTTGGCCTATTTTAAATACAAATAATTTTGGTTTAATACAAATATATTCATTTGTGTATAAATATCTTCCAATAAGCAGATAAAAAATAAACAGAAGAACAATGAACCAAGAACTTAGAAAAAGAGAAACCAGCGGAGAGCTCCCTGCGTACTTCTCAACGGAGCTCGACTGATAAAGCACTGAGGAGCTGAGATCTGGTTCAGTCATTCGGAACACACTTTTAAAAAACCCAACAGCACAGCTAATGCATTTAATTAAGATTTAGGAAAGTTTAATGAATTACATCTTGCACATCATTTTATTTTTCACAGCTGACCTGGTGGGCAGTCAGCATGGACTTCAAAACAGGTTTGTGTAATGTTTCGTTTTTATTGTTTTTCTCACCATCATATTTCTTTTGAGCTTTACTCCCCACACCATATTGCCTGGGAAATGAAGTTGCTGCTCAGAAGAGGGTGCTTTGATAGACAACAACAAACTCAATCACTGTGAAAAGGAGGTCTTTACCCAGCAGTGCCCAGACTATGAATAATAAGAGATATTTTATTCACTGGTAAAATTAAAGTCTCTACAGCACACAGGGGTTTGAACTGAATTGTGCAAATCTGAAGAACAGATAATGGATTGGCTGGTGCACAGTTATGGTACACAAAGCTTTTACTCCTACGTAGACTGATGCAGGCATAGCTTATCTTTAGGGTTGTGGATGTTAACATGAACAATTTTGTTGCACTGCGTTTTGAACAAGTATGTCAGTAACGTACATCCCCCGCCACAGATTAGAGTGATCAGTAAAGGGAAGCTGATGACCATGGTGTATATCAACAACATGTATAGCATAGTTAAGAGCAAGAAATAGCAATGGCAATATTTTGTTTTAATTGGATAAGTGGTATTTAAGACCTAGATGTCATTAGGTAAGCAAATGAGGTGTCAGCATAATGGTAACATATTAAAATGACTGACTTACAGCACATGGAACAACTGCACTGCAAGTCTTAACTAACATATATTGCCAGTTCAAAGATGCTGCCCTTCCAATGATATTCCTGCATTCCACTTCAAGAGGTCAACTGAAGATTACATGGACTTTGAAAACATGCAAGTCATTGGAAAAGCACCGATTGGTTGCTGAGAACTTATGGGAAAGAACTGAAGCCTCACTCTCTAGCTCTCCTCCTCCGTACCATAACAAACCGCTGCTTTTTCCATGACATCTGTGCATTGTTTTAAATTGAACAGCTCCCTCGGACCAAATAGCAGAATAGAGGGGGGGGAACTGTACTGTATGTTCAAAACCTGGAAGTGTAGTGATGAAATATCTAAGGAGGGATTGTAAATTTTGATTTGAAAAAATAATACTATTAAAAAAAACAAATACACCTTGATATGTACATCTTTTATACAGGCAAACGCAGGACCTATAAAATGTCAGTAGTTACTATGAGTTAATATAAAATGTACTATTTTATTTTAATAGGGCAGCGTGTAGCCATGGGCAGCAGTGTGTAGTAGTGGTTAGGGTTCTGGACTTTTGACCAGAGGGTCGTGGGTTCAATCCCCGATGGGGGACACTGCTGCTGTACCCTTGAGCAAGGTACTTTACCTAGATTGCTCCAGTAAAAACCCAACGGTATGAATGGGTAATTGCATGTAAAAAAAATAATGTGATATCTGTATAATGTGAAATAATGTGATATCTTATAACAATTGTAAGTCGCCCTGGATAAGGGCGTCTGCTAAGAAATAAATAATAATAATAATAATAATAATAATGGTTGCTCAGAGCCACCCACCAAGGCCTCCTACAGCGATGACTCTCCCTCCCAGATACCCGGACACAAAGTCTGCTCGCTTCTCTCTCATGTGGGGTGTGCGTGTGGGTTTGTTCCAAATCCCTGCAAAGACACAGCACACAATTATTATTAAACAGAACAGACACAAAGGCTTTGGTTAATAATCCAGACGGTTTAAAGACACTACTAGTGAAATGAATTTGGTGGTGGAAAGCCCTCATGCTGTCTACTTTACCCAAAGTTTAACTGGAACAAATACTGTAGGCACACTTAAAGCAGTATCAATCAGACAGGCCAACAGTTGGATGGGCATGGAGACTAAACTGCTCCCCCCTAACAAGGTTTTTTTCTTTGGGGGCAATGCTGTGTTATCCCTGCCTTGTAAATAACGATGGAGGACTTGAGTCTAAGTCCAATCCAGCACCATATTACTTGAAGTAATACTCAAATGAGCTTCATAACAGATAACCACAAATATGAAAGATGTAATATGATTAATATTTGAACAGTTGAACATAAAAAACCTTGTCACTGCATATGATAGTTTACATATTTATCTCGGTACCAAATCTCTTGATTTATATTACCGATGTCTATCTAACCCCTCACCACGCAGTTACTCTCCAGCCCTAGTTAAGCCTGGTGGAGCAGCCTACAGTGCCTTATCAAGTGTGTGCACATGGGTGTATTAGTGTATTTCTCATGCCTAGTACATTTGCAGGTGATTCACAGAATTCCCCTTTTTTCTATTTAAAGGTGATCTATACCTATACTATGTGGCATGAAATCTCTAGTGAGACAGACGTATCTGCAGTAGGTGCTTGAGATGAGGTGAATCATGAAGCGTTATTTTAATGTTGTATCATTATTATATGCTGCCAGGGATCAAATCCTCTGTGAAGGGTATATAGTAGGGTGTAAAGTATTTCACAGTTACATGTTTGCACATATCTGTACAACCAATTATCCAATTATCATGAAACTTGAAATTAACACTATTTAGCATAAACTATTGAGAGTAGCATATTTTGCAGATATACAGACAGGGGTGTCTGTCTCTACAGACATCTGTATGTCACACTTATATTCAAATCTGGAGTTTTCATAGGAAATTCTTATTCTATACTATTCTGTAGTCTGGTGATGGTTCTAATTTAGAATTTACAGCCTGTGTGTTACTGACAGAATTGTCCAGAGGGCACACACATTGCAAAGGAAATCTGCATTTCATAATAAGCCTATTATATCATGATTTTTTTTTTGCTCTGAGTGAGAATTCCTAAATAGCTTTACCAATCCTACTTAATACATTCGATATGGGTCTGGCTATGTGATTTGTGAGCAACATACTTCTAGTTTGTTATATTTATTGGAGAATAAAAGCAGCTGACATGAGCATGTATCACTGCATTTTGACTTGCTAGGTTTTGGCAAATCAACCTTTAGATTGACATCTCATATCAGGAGCTCTAAGCCAGTCTGAATGCCAGCTCCCCTGGCGAGAGCCACACTGCTTGACTTTTTAGTGATGATTGCAAGGATTCTCCTGTCAATGAAACTTTGCATTGCTTTAAACTATAATTTGCAAGGACTTGCATGTTAACTGTTAGAGGAGACTCAACAGTGCTATACTGACCCACTTTAAATCATGTGAACCCCTCAGAGACTGAACACCGCAGGCATGGTCATGATTACCAGTCACTTCCATCCCTATCAATGAAAACACTTTTATTGATAATAACTCGGCAGAGTATCTGTTTTTTATGATAAATAGGCTCTCACATTTCCAGAGACCAGAAGTGCTTAATCACACAGTGCAATATTGTTTTCACACAGTAAATAATTCATGAGGCCACTTTACGCTACTTGTAAAACAAATTTGTGTACTCAAATGACTCATTATGCGCTGTTAATAAAACATTTCTGGATGGAGTGTGCCACCAGATTGCTTCTGTAACAGAATCTTTCATTAAATGGGGTTTCTTTGTCAATATTTTACAGTTTAAACTATTCACACTTGGTAGCACCGGTAAGTATTTCTGAAGAGCCTCCTTTCCCATGCTAGATGAGGTGAGTGAGTTAAGTGATTTATAATAAATCACCATGATAGCAACATTTTATGCAGTTGCTCTGAGTTGCAGCTGTGCTGTATAGATGAACTGGACAAGCTTGCTGTTAGTTAGTTAGGTTGAAGCAAGTACTTGTAAGGAACATGATTGTTGGAGAATGCTTGGGTATATAGCCAAATGTGTAGAGTACAAATCCAAGGAGGTTATGATGAGGTTGTACAATCCACTGGTGAGACTGCACTTGTGTCCAACGAGTACTGTCCAACTCTGGTCACCACAGCACCAATGGGAGCACCCTGGAAAAAGTCCAAAGTAGAGCAATCGGACTAATCCCAGGACTTAAAGGACGGAGCTATGAAGATAGGCTTGAAGAATGGAATCTACTGAGCCTAGCCATGGGGACAGGACTGAAGTCTTTAAAATCTTAAAAGGAGTTTACAAAGTTAACCTGATCCAATACTTTAAGCCCAGTACAGAAATCAGGACCAGAAGACACAGCTGGAAATTAAGTGGAGATAGACAGTACAGAGAAAAGGAGATGCTACTTCACACAGTGGTGAGGGTATGGAATGGGCTACGTAGTCATGTTGTTGAGTCAGAATCAATTGGATCCTTCAAGACCCAACTTGATAAAGCTCCGAGATCAATCAGCTACTAGAAACCAGACAGACTTAGACCAACCTCTGAACCTATAGGAAGCTACTTCTATATATAGTTGAAATTGTATCCACAAGCCATTTTAGTTAGGGTCAACTTGGGTGTTTTGTGCAATACATTTTCTATGCTTGCAAATAAATGTTTTGTCTGCTGTTTGTGTTTGAGTTATGAATTTCATAAAAAATATAACTACACATAAAAGGACATACCTACCTAAAATAAGCCAAAAATCAAATTTGTGATACAATATTTAGGTGATATAAAGTAGAAATACTACTAGTAGGCAATCAATTTATGCAAATAAGTGCTTGTTTTCAAAGAGAGTCCGATATTGTAAAATGTTTTTTTTTTTTTTAATTAGCTCAATAATTTTTACATTGAAGTTGCCTGGTATATTTTATAGTAGTCTACTGTGTAATGGCATCCGAGATCTTTTGAACGGTTTTCTAAAATGAAGTACAAATTGAGATTGTGAAACGAAACGGTAAAAAAATAGCTAACTCGGTATATGCTTTACACTTTTTCTTTTTTTTTTAAAACAAAATTCATATATGAAAAGTCAATGGGTATAGAGCCAGGTCTCATAGCTAAAATCCCCTGCAAGACTCCAGCTCATTGACCCAGAAACACAAACCTCTAGCATCAGAGAGCAGACCAGCAAAGAGGGGAAAAGTAAGTCATTAATACGTTTATGTATTAGTTTTCATCAGAACATCCTTTACCTTAAAAAAAAAAAAAATTGACCAAAACCGTTTACTGAAACAGCACTACTACTACAGTGATAAGAATCAACATAAGTGTAGTTATTTGTAAGTGAAGCTCTCTCTTTTTTTGAAGCATTGGGAGTTTTGATAAATCGGGGCTAAACTGACTACTGTAGTCAGAGATATTAAAAATAAATAAATAAATAAAATAAACCACACACACACATTTGGGGGTCCCCTATGCCTATGGCTCATGTGGTAAAGGCACTACTCTGAGTGAGCTTGCTGGTTTGAATTTTGGTCATGCCGATTTGTCACTCTTTGCTGAGGGCCCAGTGCTGTGCTGGCCTTTGCGCTCCTGTGGGTTTGGGTGGAGAGATCGTCTGGAATAGTCCACCTCATTGCGCTTCAGGTAACCAGTCCAGCAAGTTCTACAAGATATTTTCTAGACTGGGCCCTTACACCTCCAGGGTTCAGCGGCTTGGTGATATCCACTATAAAAATTATAAAGAAAGAAAGCACTCAAACCTCCTGAGTGCTTCTTTAATTCTATCTTATAAGCTTCTTCTTTCTTCAAGAATTTTGAGCTGGAGCAAAAAGCTTTTAGAGATTGCCCCTTACAGACCCACACTGTTATTTCTTTAAGAGGATTTAAACAAGCTTTTTCAGGGAGAAGAAACAAGCCTAATTCCTGCAGACAGGTTAAATCCCTTGACTTGCAAGGACTGAAACTGAACAAGCAGCCAGCAGTAATACAAGTCAGCACACTCCATTTCCCTGAGCCAGACAACACAGGCAAGTGCACACAGAATTCTTCTCACAATCAGTTGAGCTTATTGGCAAGGACAGAAGATAAAAAAAAGAATACATAAAAACAACAAGCAAAACAGTTTCCTCTGGTTGGGGCTGGTGTTTATCACACATGATTCAGATCTCAGGGGGCTAATACAGTTCACATTATTTTGTCAAGTTGCATTAAGTCAGCATTAAAGGCTGAGACAAACCTTTTTAGAAACAGAAACGCACAGGATGCTTGGTGAGTTCTAAAACAAAATGAAAGCTGTAAGTAGGAGTCAATAATCATGGTCTACATACACCGTATGTGCATCTTCTTAGCTCTGTCCTTTAAGTCCTGGGATTAGTCCGATTGCTCTACTTTGGACTCTCTCCAGGGCCACAATGTCCCTTTGGCGCTGTGGTGAGCACCGTATGTTAAAATGTAAGCGTGACATACTGGTGAACAGACAAATAGGTCCCTCCAGTATATCCAAATTATTATCCTCTCAATAACTTGTCCTAACCAGGTTCCGTCCCCATAGGACCTCCCTATGAGGACTATTCAGTTGGGGTAGGCAGGGAACTCACTTTTAATCTTCGATCAAATCACGTAAAACATCAAGCATATTTGAGGCGCTTTCAATACTAGGACAAATTGTTATTCGAATAACCAGTATCTCAATTGTCTTTCAATAAATAATGTCCAATGATCGGCAAGGAAGGAATTTATAAATTACCTCAATCCAAATCATCCCTGTTGTCCTCCTCCCTAGCCTCCACCTGCTTTTTGGCTTCATCTAACCAGGTGGAGGAAGATCTATCCTTCCCCACATGCCCATGGATTCTCTATGGTCAGCCTCTCCACTTACAGTATCTGCGAGCTAATTTTTGGGCAGGGGTTCCTCGAAAGACAAGGCCATAGGCCAAAGAATGTACTGTAAAATATGTATAATGTAGTAGTGTTGTCAAGTCTAAACTTTAATAAATAATCTCATGCATTTCCTGACTGAATTACATTTCCAAATGTTTTCCTTTTTTAACTGCTATTTTTTCTCATCTCCTCAACAGGATACAGTCAGCCTCAGAACCGTATGAAACAGAAACAGGATAAATCAATATGTGCATGTCTCGGAACTTTGAATAAAACAGAAAGAACAGGAGGCCAATACACGCTGCTCTGTAGATTGATAAACACAAACCAGTATGATAATCATCTCAAGTCTACAGCTCAGAGAAGCGCAGTGCTTTGTAGCAGATTCAATAACCCAGTCATCAGATTACAGTAAGAAAGGAGCACAGCCATTACCGGTACTGCATGTCATGACATTTCTGAGATTAGAATAAATATTAACAGGGGCATTTGACTAGAAGCAAGCAACACAAACCAGAAATACATTTTATAATGGATTTAACTTTTTCAGCGACAATCAACTGACAGCTTTTCCTCCCTTACTGTGCAGTATATTGATCAATTATGTTTCATCCATCAAACCCAACCATCAACTGCAGGTGTCCAGTGCAGTGCAATTTTCCACTCTGTAGTTCCCGGTATAGCCCTGCTGAGGGTCCCCTGGTACTCATGGGTCTTGGGTATCAAGAACCAAAACTCAAGCTTAATCACACCATTATCTACCTGCAGGTGTCCAGCAGGCCCCCGCAGCCTATACTGCTCCTATTCTTTCTGATCCCTTTCCAACCTTCCCTCCTTCTCTTGTGTCCACTGTGGGCATCCAGTTGGCCCCTGCAGGTCACCATTCCCTTTCCAGTCATGATGTTCTCCCTCCCACAATGTTCTCCTTTCCACTGTTTTCACTCTCAGCTCTGCTGTTTCTCTGCCTCCTCCTGATAACGCTGCTGTCACTCTTCCTCTACACCACCAAATACTCAGGTGCGGATATTAATTTAGTCTCCTTGCTTATTAACTCCCCAGACAACGTTAGCAGCAGAATAGTTGATTGCGGAGAACTCTGTTACACTCAAGTGTTTCAGACCCTCGCACATTCAAAATGCTCACTATTTCTGAATTCACTATCGCTTTTAGTCATTATAGAGATATCATTTGCGGGATACACCCAGACCGGCACCGTGAGCTAGATGTTTACATATCAATTATTCTTGACCTTTTTGTTAAGCTTTGGAGGCTCTACATTCTATGACTATCACAAAGTTTTTTCATCAAAAGCCGCCGCCAGGTTGGAACCAGCGCCTGTATTGGGGCACTTTGGATCGCTAGTTGTTTTGCCATTTTTTAACTGGTTTACAAGTCCTTTAATGTTCCACATGTGGGCCTTCATCTCACTCCAGTTTCCTTTGCTCCTTCCCATTCCCAAGATGGTTGTGGTTGACCCATAATTTTTCGCAGGTGGTGGACCCTCAAACCAAGCAGTTTTGATGGCAAATTGTTTCTCCCATTCATCGTATAATCATCAGTAAACTGTTTCCTTCAACGGGATGGTCCTAGAATCATATTTTCTTTAAGTTTGTCCCTGTTGCATTAATAAACAAGTACTGTCAAATATTTTTTTACACAACAGCATAGAAAGGTGGCCTGAAGATTTACACATTTTTGGATAAACTGGGTTTCCTCTGTCCAGCAGGGCGGACACTCAGCATTGTGGGGTGGACCAGATCAGCAAATGTTAAGCACAGCTAAAAATACTTATTAGGTGAGCCCAGTGGTCAAGAGGCCAAGCATTGTATTAATACAACATTGTTGTTTCTATGTGTTACATTGTATTTAACAATCTGTTCAATAAAATTATGTTCTGCTAAATAATGAAGCGTTTAGGTACACACAGACTGAGATTCAGCATTCCTGGGGAATGGAAGGACCCCAAAGCCTAGATATTTAAATGCATTTTGTATGTTTGCAAAAACCTAGAGCTGTAACAGAACACACGTATGCTGGCATAGCAGATTGAGTAGTTTTAATCACATGGCATTGAAAAAAAAGGTAACATCATATGTTCACAGTATAACAGGTCTTATAACAGTCTTTAAAAACAGGTCTTCGAAATAGAAATAAATACCTTTCGTGTTCAGCTGACATGAAGGCCTCTTTCTCTCTGGGCTATGTTATTAGTTAATATTGAAATCTGTGGGCGTTCTGTGAATTTTGTATTTTTTTATAAAACATAACAATTTACATGGTGCATTTCTCTAAGGTCAATGCCACTGTCTCATTTCATTACATGTGTCCCGCCCCCTCAGAACCGAAATTGCAGAAGCCCTTGCTTTATTTAATAAATTGCCTGCCTAGGTTGGCCCATCTGAGTTTTTAATACCTCTTTCACCCAGTTAGGTTCTGCCTTAATCTAATTTTACCCTCCAAGGTCTGAGGTATGTCATCCTTGACTAATTAGGGGGGCAACAACATTTTCACAGTTCACTCTTCCTTTACAAACTACTGTCTGCCTCTGTATCTGAGTTCTAACACTCGCTTCACATGGATATTTCCTAGGGTTTCATTACTTGGTTTCACGAGCTACATTCACAACGTGTTAACTTGGCAGGGTTCTTCGTACCTAATAACATAATAAATCACACACCTTTCAAAGTAACAGCTTGACTCTGAGCAGTTTCCCTATGGAAACCTCAGAAGCCTGTGAATTTGAAATGTGTAAATTAATTGAATTTGGTTTATTTTGTTGAAATCTGGTGTGATTACCTAACATAGCAAGCGACCAGGTTTCTTATTGATGGGTGGGAGTTGGGGAGAAAGAATGTTTTTACGCATGGAGCAAGTGCTAAAGCATCCTAGACACATGTATAAAGGTTTTCACCCAGTAAAAAGAAAATGAATAGAATTCTCGTCAACTAGTTTGTTTGTTGGATATCTTTGCACTGGCCACATTGAAGTCAAGCTGTGTCTTAGCAGGTTAGAAACTAAGGATATATTAAATGTTATTGCAATGTTATTGCTAATGATGCCACCAGGATTTTATGAAACAAGTCAGTTATAAATGAATGCACTAAAACATGAGTGCTTTGACAGTATTTTGTGCACTCCTGAAAAATAAACACAGAATGATCCCTACTCATGATTATTCAAAAGATGGTTTTGATGGATAAAACTGTTTCATGCATATCAAAGGTAGGGCCCTGCAGTATATGAGGTTTAGATTGTAAATGAGCCACCTCTGAGAGAAGGTTATTGCACATCTAATTCCAAGCCCTAGAACAGGGGCCTCCAATCACAGTCCTGGAGGGCCAGTCCACTCCAGGTTAGACAGGTTAACTACTTCAGGGTCTGGATGGAAGTTTCATTGGTTGAATTAAACAATTTAAAACAGGGTTGGAACAAAGACCAGGAGTGGAAGGGGTAACTTTTGACACCCCTGCCCTAGAACATTCTCTATTGTAGGTAAAGATTGCAGTGCTTTAGCCTGACTTCATACTACATGTTCGGGGGCTGGGAGTGTGTCATTCCTCTTGAATAAAAACCAGTGGGCGTCAGACTATAGAATTTGTTACCTCCCTGTGGATTACCTTAAGGAAAGCTTTGTCATTTTGTCATCTTTGAAAAGGCCAAGTCACAATGTTTTGAATGGCTTTGGCATACCAATAATGTCAAAATACCTTTAAACTCCACTGGGAACTACGCATGTTTTATTCTACTATTTGATTTGCTATCTGGAGTGTGAAATGTACCAAATACGTCTATACTGCCCAAAGTGAATATCATCAGCAAATCCCTGAGGATTACAGACAATATAAGCATTCGGTTCATGTTGTCAAAACCTTGCTCCCTTTTAATAAATGAGCTTGGCAGCCACCATAATCACCAATGAACGCTAAATACCCAAGCCATGCTGCCATGAAGGGATCAGAAATGCTTTTCAAAGATAATTATTCATTTAAATTTCAGACTATAATTAGCATCTTTAGCCGCATGTATGGCTAGGAAGCTCCCAATTATCCTTCATTAACTAATGCTGTAAAGAACCTCCATAAAACAATACCAAAGCATATGATCTGGGCCCATTAGGGAATCTAAATGCAAACCATTCATTAGTTTATTAATACTTTGATTTTTTACAGGATTACAAAGCAAAGACACTCACTGGACACTACAGAGCCTTTAATAAGCACAAGAGAAGGAGGACTCAGAACAAATATTTCATATATGCTAATTAGTGTTGTGGAGTAACATGTTACATGTAACGCATTCCTTTTCACACAGGTGACTAAATGTGGTAACATGTTAAATTTTGATGTTAAAAATAAGGTAACGGTAGTTACTTTTATTAGTTACATTAAAAAAAAAGGAATATGGCTAAGGCAGGACATGGGGATCAGAAGTTAAACCTTATAGGACCATGTGTTTTTAAATATCGTCTTGCTAGAACTTTGCTGGATGCTTTAGCACCGCATCCTCCGGCATCCGGAACAAAGTGACCCCGAGATTGAATATGCAGGGTCTTCTTCGTCTTGCCCTTCTCCCCCTCTCCTCAACAAGAGCCAAGTGTCACTGCATCAGGAAGTGTACCACAGCAGCCATCCTGAAGCCAATGGCAGGTCTCTGCAGGTGTGTGCTTTTATACAGCTCTTAATTACTTGCTTCTACAATGGTTGCACCTTGTATGAAGAAGTGTAAAGTTTTTAGAGGGTCAGCAATAGCCTAAATGCAAGGCGAAATCCTTGCATCACAGTAAAATGTTTGCACCTGCTTAGTATCAAGATCCCGCCCAATTCCATACTCTTTTCTTTATTTGAATGCATTTCAATATAATCTTTTTGGATTAATGATGGCAAAATGCTAATTTGATAGCAGGTGCAGAACGCCAGGTGAACACCATTCTTTACATACGCCACATTATGGGGGTTTTGCACCCGCAAATCACTTTGCTCATATCCTTACATCTACCCCTCTGTGTGAAGAAGGTTCTCCTTTCCTCTATCCTATCCTCTGGTCCTGTTTTCTGTACTGCACTTAAAGTATTGGCTCGGGTTAACCATGTCACATCCTTTTAGATTTTAAAGACTTTAAAGACTTCTAATTCTTCTTTGTTCCAGGCTAAATAGATTTAGTTCGTTCAGCCTCTCCTCATAGCTCATTCCTTTAAGTCCACTGTCTGCATTCTCTCACTTAATTCTGCTCTGTAGAGTTTTTTACACAAAATGGTCTCTATCCACTTTCATTCTCATTTGTATCCAGATCTCACAATACATGCATTATTAATAAGAGAAAGGAAGGTTTCTAAATGGAAGCCAGAGCTCCCCTGGCCTGAGGCACGTACTGTATTATCTCAATATTGATACAACTTTAACACAAGCTATAGAAGGTATCAGTCTGCAGAATGTAAAAAGTACTACAAATTAAATATTTTTTTTTTAATATGACATTGCCCATGTGTATTTTCCCTCAAAGACAAGTAACTGTTAAATGTTAAGAAATATTCCCTATTGGAACTGTTTTTTTGTTTTAATACCGAATTTAATTAGGGCTTGACTATATGAAACTTATTTCAAGGCTGTTCATATACTTCATATAAAAATAAGAATAATTGCATTCAATAATGATTAATTAAAGAATGTTGTTGGCTTGGAAACAGGGATGAAAGGAGTCCTTTCCTTGAGAAAGCATTTTTTTTTCTTATAGGAAAACATTGACACAGAAAAATGTTTCACGTAAAAATAGATTTTGATGAAATGATGCTCCTGCTTCGACAGTATCAGAACCTCTGGAATAGTCTAGACTTCTCATCTATTTAAAAGCTGTTTCTCATTTCTTCTTGAGCAATGTAATCTGGTCTTCTGCCAACAATACTATTTCATCACAGTAACTCATTGCACATTCATTGCAGTAGAGAAGGGTATTAGAATTAACATGTGAAATGCCATAATGTACACGTGTGGTTATCTGAAGTGCTCCTTATCAGAATCTAATTAAACCTGCACCCTGCTTCTTTTCCTGGTCTTTTGTTTACAGACATAGTTACCAAATCGAAGCCACAAGCAATTCATTGTTGTTCAGCACACAGCTAAACAAGATATGTCCTTGTTACCAAAGTTAAATTTGGATTATTCAGCCATTTCTTTGAAAAAAACCTTCCTGCACTGCACGAAAATAAAGGTTTACAAATTTAGTACATTTGTAAACAATTTGTAAACCTTAAGTTTGCAGGGGTTTACAACGTCATAGTAAACCATTTTGTAAACTGTATGTTTACATTAAGTTTACACACACCTATGTGAGTAAACATTATGTTTACAATGTTTACACAATGCTTGTAAACTACACACCAAAAAACCTTAGGTTTACAATAGGTTTGCACAGTTTGTAAACCATTAGTTTACTAATTTGCAAACCTGAGGTCCAAATGGACTAAAAGACCTCCATTAGGTTCTTGGTCTAGTAAATCATTTGTAAAAATAAAGTTTACAATAGGTTTGCAACATGTGCAAACTTTGCAAACTTTAAGTTTGTTTAGTTTTACAATAGGTTTACACCATTTGTAAACCATTTTTTTCGTGCAGTGCTGGTATTGATTTACCAGTCATACATACTTCAAATGAACTGGCAGAAAAGTCTCCCATTAATTAATTATGACAGCCAAGTCTTGATTATTAAAATCAGTGTGCTATGCCTGGCATTTTATCTCCCCGATTTAAACCCAGATGAGGAGGAAAGTAGTTGTACTCAAAAACAGTTCATTTGGTTCTGTTTATCAAATGGATAGTAGACAGATTCTGAGAATATTTCCATGTTGCATTTCTTACCAAAATGATGCTTGCTTTGGATTCTATCATGTGAAATTCATTATCTAGCAGCAAGATTTCTATTAGAGAGGCATAACAGGATTTATAATAAGGTAATTTCAGTTTTTTCAATGTCTGCAACAGTTTACCACTGAAACTTGGGAGTCAGGTAGAACAACGCAACCCCTGCTTTTAGCAGACTTCTTAGTTTGAATGATACATTTGTAATTGGTTATGTATGTTATAGAATGGAGCTCTGGAGCTGTGGAAAGAGGTAATGTATTGGCTGAAGCATTCGACTACTAAAATACTCAACTCCCTTCTGGCCTGGACTGTTACACAGTAGTACCTTGCAACAGTATTCATTCATAAAATGCTGGTATTGTGAATGTAACACAATGGTTGATTTGATTTTATTCTGTTAATATGGTAATGCAATACCACAGAACTGTTTGTAAGCAGTAGACCTGCACCTAACATTAATCCCACAATAAAATAAATTACTCTGGCTCTGTCTGTGTTTTATCAAGTCATCTTTTCCTTCAGTGGTTAACATTGATTTTCCTAAGAAACTAGGAAGGGAGTGGTCCTAGAAATCAATTTCATTTTTCCCATTGTGGTGAGAATATTTCAATCGGCCTCTCTGTCTGTTACCCACCCCAGGAAGCAGGATAAGGATCTTCGATTCACCTTTAGCGAGAGACAGGCCATTTCAAATCAATGCAGCTTTGTTTACTGCTTCCGCCCCATCCCACACAAAAGGAATCACTTTTCAATTTTCTTTTACGACCTGGTGACAATTCGGTATGGTCAATGAAATATAATTTGATTCAGCCATGCTTAACCTTCCAATGGAAAGACATGCATGCCAATAAGAGAGGGAAGTAATGTCATTGTATTAAGTAAGTAGCTTCTAAGTACCTTTGCTTACACCTCTTTGCATTTTTATGATGTTTGCAATCATTCTGAGTGGTTCTTTTTGCAATTAATCATGTATTTAAATAGGCTATGTTAAGGTGTTCTGACCTCAGTTCAGGAGCAGTTCCAGTTGCCTGCCCATAAACCTATGTAACTCCGGCTAGATCAGCTTTAATACAAGTAAGCGCCATCTATTGAACAGATACAAAGGCTAGATCAGCATCATTATAGAAATAAGCGCCAGTAAATCTATAGATTATCTGGTAAATGTGTAGATTTACCAGCTCATATATACACAAATGATCTGATTAGTTTGCCTTACAAGTTCCATACATGGATAAGGGTATTTATTCTTGCTTAAGTCTTTAAACTCAGCTCCATTTGTTTCGGTGCGCTGAATTTTAAATGCATATTACTCAGCGCTTTCAATGACGTATTCAGAGTTGTATGCGGTCTTCCTAGTCGGGCTATGATCGCCTGAAGGTAAGCCACTCATTATGCGACAGAGCTCACATGCATAGATTTCGTTATGAGTTGATTGTTCCGACAGAAAGGGACAGTATCGTTGGAAAGCTTAGAATCTCCGCATTCCAGCAATACCTGCATATGTAGTTCAGAGAGAGAGAGAGAGAGAGAGAGAGAGAGAGAGAGAGAGAGAGAGAGAGAGAGAGAGAGAGAGAGAGAGAGAGAGAGAGAGAGAGATGTATCCATTGTGTCTTGTGCCAGACAGGAAATACTTTACAGAGTGGCACAGAAAGTAATGGACATGGCCTGAGCATGTAAAATTGTAAATAGTTCTCTACAGTGTTCATGTTCTGTTTTGTTCAAAAAAAGTTGTGATTATGCTCATTTGGTAAAAGTGCTATACAACTTTCACACAATTTGCTTCATTTTTTTTCCTCCATGTTCGTTTCATATTGAAGTTCAGTGGGATTTTTTTTCGCCATCTATGATTACAAAATATGTAGCAGTGACCGAACATGATTTTTTTTGGAAAAGCTTGGCATTCTATTTGTTTAAAAAGAACTACTTGTACAATGAATTGTTGTCATTTCTGAGTAGGTTGAACTTTTCCCTTCATGAAAATTCATGAAAACGATGTGCCTGAAGGCAATAGATGGGAGGTTTCTGAATCGTGAGGCCTGGACAGTAAGCATGAAACAGCTAGTGATAATGCTCTGGCCTGTGCATTTAATGAACCAAGAAATGCGACAGTCCAGAATAATAAGCTTATTTCCACACATCTCTGGTCTCATACGCTTTCTTACCGTGAAGGATTAGATTCCGTTTTCTTTTTGAGGTTTCTATCTACTTTTTTGTATTATGTGCAACAAAGAGAACACTAATTTTACAACACACTGCCCAAATCTGTGCTGAAATTGCTTAGGCCAGATATTAAAATATTGAATACTGCTAGCTTTAACAATGCATTTACTGTGAGTACAGCCCAATGCTAAGTTAAGGCACGAAACTCTGTAAAGATTGTAACAAGTTTCATAACACTGGACAAACCCCCACAACATAGGATATTTGAATAATTATGTTTTTATGAGCTGTACAAAATGAACATTTGCCTAGAACCTGCTTGGTTTGAGGGTCCACCACCTGTCCTGCTGGACGAGGCAGCAGACCCTCCATGACCTCAGCAGAGCAGCAAGGGGTAGCTACAAGAGCAGATGAAGGAGGTGGAGGGATGTGAATGAATCACACGCAAGGAGAGGTAAGTTACCTGACTATTTAAGTTAGGATAGGCCTGAATTGGATGTTGTAATAAGTGTAAAAGCAGACCGCACTCTCGTAGTTATAAACTTAATTTTTAATCTAATCACTCAACTAATCCTAGGAAAGATTATATATGGACTGAAATGTTGGGATTAAAAGGGCTTTCACAGAGTAGTCTATCTAATATTACAATTACCCAACATATATTATATAACATGTGTCAACTGGAAAGAAGCAAAACACAGGAATATATAGAAAATAACATTGCTTTTTTAAGGAAGCATGTTTATGTTTATACTGAAAGCATATCAATTTGCTACTGGAGTATCTAATTTACAATGACAGCAAACCATTTATACACTGCAGTTTCCTGTCAGAAACAACCATCAAATCAATTAAAAACAACAAACCATTTTGCATAATCAGAGCAGTCCCTGGAATAGAGATGCTTGTACAGCAGCTTCTAAAAGCTGCTAATGAGGATGCACACGAAGGAAATCGAAAGAGGTTAAAAAAGAACGGGCCAACGACATCTAAAGATCTTTCATCTTTGAAGTCTCAAAAACAATACCATCATTTGACCAGATATTACAGCCATGTGGTGTGCAGGGGGAGTCAGGGGAGCGCAGGTTCGCAATCAGGCTGTGCAAAGTCTACAGTCTTTGAATGGGGATTGCAGAGGCAGCGTTGCATTAGCTACGACGCTCCCATGGGTTAGGTAGGCAAACCTAGCAGAGATTGTTTCTCCTCCTTGGACACTATTGGCCAGGTGCCTGGTGAGCTCAGACGGACACCTGCAGGGCTGGCCTTTGTTCTCCAGTGGCCGCTAGCTCGCTGACATCTGTTCTCGAGTTTCTGGGTGTAAAAAGGCAACTGGCTTGGTCGTGGGATCAGAGGCCACCCACAGACCTTTAGTTGTCCTAAGCTGTGTAAGGATTGGCTGCAGTGAGTGAGTGTAATTGGGGACAAAATCAGTGGTAAAATAATTGGGTACTCCAAATTAAAAAATGAAAAAGGATACATGTAGCTGCATTAGTATAAATACACTTGGGACAAGCTTAGACTATGAAAGGGTAGTGAGTTGGCTTTTTCTGTCCTGTCAGCTACAGTCTGTGCCATTCCTCAAAGGGCTAAAGACATTTCTTTCCCATTTTCCAGTGACATGCCGTCAACATGTAGCAAAACCCTTTCTAATATCCTACAAATCAAAGCACAATGATAGAGGACTTGGTTTCAAACAGAAGCAGCCATGCAAGCCTGTACTCCGAGAATGTGACACATCCCTCTCTGAAAAAGCATGTAGCTTCCCCTCTTTGCAATTACAGTTAATTTGCATGTCATGAGGGATCTGCAATGGGAGGAAATGGACCGTGAGGATTGTTATGTTTTGTAAAGTAAATGGCACTCTTCTCACAATGCGACACTTTAATTAAAAACAAAAAAATCCTACATTTGAATGCATCGTGCTGGTAGATACAGGCTGTAAAATGTTTGCTTGTTGAAGCTCTCTGTTTTCTACTGTCTTGATGTGCTCTGTGCACGATAGAGGGTGGTGTATATTTTGCAATGGCAACAGGACTGTGTCCTTGTTACAATCCACCCCTATTACAAGGGCAGTAGAACTGAAGCATCATCAGCTGAAACCAGTCTTGATACAAAACATAACTAGGGGGAGACCAGGAAGATCTGGATATGACACATATTACAAAATGCATGTTTGGGTACTATATTTATTGCAATACATATTATAATCCTGAAGGACTATTCTGTATGAATTGTAATAAGAAACTAATTATACAATATTAGTATTTTGTTCAAGTAGTTATGTTATATTTTATGGACTCAAGATACACTTCTCTAGTATCATTTTGAAGAACGTACATTGATACACAATGAAACGTTAGCATCCAGATCACAATACATATCATTATGCATGTGAAGGTCCTGATGGCATTCAGATGAACAGTCAGGGATTAGGAAAACTTCAAGCAGATATGGTGGAACAGATATTGATACTAGCAGTAAATCACATAGCGGACACATGACTGAGGGTAACACAAAAATAAAACAATGGACATGCATACTTGTCGATAGCAGAAATTAATGTACTTTGGAAGACAATGTATTTATTATAACATTGAGTATAAGAAGCTGCATGGTTCCTTTGGTTAAGCGTCTCTATACAGTAAATAACCTCTGCATGATGATTTATAGCATATCATGAATTATAATGAGTCCTAATTAATTGATCACCATTGGACTTTACCCCAAGAATAGGTTTCAGTAAGACCCATACATGGAAGGGATAAAATGAAGCACCGCCCAGTCATTCTGTATACTTAGGGACTGCACCTTCGAAATGGTACTGCATAGAAGTCTTCAAAGACACTGTGGCTATTAATAATCCATGTCCCTATTATCTCCTGTGTGGACACATCAGTGTGAGCAGGCTGTAGGCCAGGGCTGGTTAGTGCGATGCTGACTGATAAGAGCTGAAAGGGACAATTGTATTTCACCACCAGTGAAGGGATTCAGTGGCAGAGGTGCAAAATGAATGTGTCAGGCTTCACCAAGGCTGTTTTCCCTTTGAAAGTGGAAGGGCATCAGTATCACTGTGTACTTTTTCAAACGCTGGAGGTGCAGAAGGACAGTGTGGAATAGTGCTTCATTTTACTCTGAATAATGTGTTTGTGTACTGGGGAATAAGATACTGTGATACCGGTCTTGGTAGGTACCGTTGCAGAAACACATGTTTTAGATTTGTAATTAGATTAGATTTGTAACCTTTATACACCTACCTGCATGAAAACACTGGGTGTGAGAATTTCAATTTCCAGTCAATAATCAGTGATATTGAACAATAGGCACTCGTGTGAAAAGGTTAGACCTTTGTGCTTCAATTAGACATCTTAAACCACTTCTAAAAAGTCTCATGCATTTGACCATGCGGCTACGTGTTCCTTTTCTCTTACTATTTTAAATGAATTGCATGTGTAGCCTATTAAAGTCATCAATTAAATTAGAGAATGAGTCATTTGTCTTTTTTGACAATTTTCCAAGTATAACAAAATGAATCCTATTTTTTGCGATTTTGTTGTGAGACAACTAGGAGGTTGAGCAATCAGAGAACAGCTTCCACGCACGGTGTCCACCAGTGTGAAGCAGTATGCAATTATGATTATTATTATTATTTATTTCTTAGCAGACGCCCTTATCCAGGGCAACTTACAGTCGTAAACAAAAATACATTTCAAGAATCATGAAAGATAATATGGTATGTATAATTTATTGACATACATGTTGATGAAATACCGTCAGAGAAATCAGAAATCAGAGTTTTCAGATCTGTCACATCGCGTCTGTATCTTGTCGCCCGATGAATAATTGCATTATGTCTGGTGTGTAGCAGCCTTACACATGTAACTGCAGGAAAAACTATATTTGTCCAATAAAATAGCCATTCATTCATTAAAACATCTCTGGTTTTAGAGTGTATACTGTTGTGATTGAGGTGTCTGTCAACTAGGGCTGTGCAGAGGAGGGTTTACTTGGCGCCATGACCAGGTGCTGCGATGTTTGGCCTTAGCATTGGAAGACAAGCATAATATGACCAATAAGTTGCCACCAGTTCCATCAAAGCATTACACAGAAAAGACAATATTCCTCTGTCCAGGAGAGCAACCACCAGAAAAGGTGTTAAAACCAAGCCTCACCCAGGACAACTGGAAGCTGCTAGAGACAATGCTGGCAGATGTTGGGAAACGGCTTATTTTTCCACCTGAGACTGCCACCACTAACCTTCGACCAGACATTGTCTTGTGGTCTGGATCACCACGCCTTGTTCACCTGGTAGAGTTAACAGTGCCATGGGAGGATGCTGTAGATGAGGTGTATGAGAGGAAGAAACTTCGGTATGCTCAACTAGCTGCTGAAGCGGAACAGCGAGGATGGAGAGTCTGGGTTTACATGGAGGTGGGTTGTCGAGGATTTGCGGCACACTCTACAACCCGGTTTCTCAGAGATGTCAGGTTTAGTGGTCAAGAGTTGCGTCGCACAGTGAAGAACTTATCTGAAGCAACAGAGAGGAGCAGCAACTGGCTGTGGTTGAGATGGAAAGATTCTGGTTGGGGATCTCAAGCACAATAGAAAGAAAGCAACGCTGATGTACAGGTAAGTAAGCTGGGCTGAGTTGAGTTGGGGACGGAGGGCGGGGGTGATGCTGGGATGCCAGAATCACTGTCGAGCCCTCTTGAGGTGTCGTGGGCTAGTCGACAAAACACAGAGGATGGAAGGTGCCCACTTGAAGACCCCAGAGATGTACCCTACTTATCTCAATCCAGATACATGCTGATGCACTGGGGAGACCGCACTGTGGTTGATCCCCGGAGGCAGCATCGCAGCTGTTGTGTGTGCTGATGCACTCGGGAGGCAAAATAAGCTGATCCCTGGAGCCAGCATTACACTTCAGCCATAAACACCAGGCAGAAGGATATCTACATCATCAAATGGAAAGAAACGCAAATGGATGGAGATGCAGATGGATCACATTAGTTTACTGTAAAGCTACGTCTTAGTTGGTGCTTATCTTGGCGTGCGCCGAGTTCAGATCAGCATGAAGTTTTAACATATACTCTCATGTAATGGAAATCATGTAAAGCCCTTTATTTTAGTGGACCAAAAATGTCATGTGTTTATATATTTTTTAAATGTAGAGACTTTTATTTTAGCATTTTTCACCTACAAATATGGTTCATGACGTAGGTTTGCACTGGACACTGCAGCTTTAAAGTTTAATGTTTGTTTTGTGAAAAGGTTTGAAATGACAAAACAGGGGACATACTGCAGCAGCTTTGAATTGTATTTCACCAGTCATTAAATATACCACTGCATTCTTTATCGTGACTGTGTGCTGTACTCAAAATGAACACCACATAAAAAACAATGGTTTAATTTTGCAGCTAATTTTTTTTAAATTAATACATTCCACATGACAGCTCAGCAGGTCTGGAAAATGCAAAATGCATTTGGAAATTGGCCACACCTGTAATTGCTGACAGAGATCCAAATTAACCCCATCCCTGCCAAACCTATATTCCCAACACCCACACACTTTTTACATTTAGGGCTTTCGTTCTGCCACAGTTCTCTATGAGGAAAACAAACAAACAAACAAACAAATACTGTAGTAAACAGATCCAGAGTCACTTTTTGATCCAAGGCACAATCGAGCAACCCTTCACCCCCCAAAAAATGATTAAACTTTCTGCCTGGGGAGTTTCAGTGCATTTTGAGTGGTTTAACAGATCAAAGTAGTTACTTTTAATAAAATGCCATTTCATACATTTTGATATTCACAAACCTGTTCTAGACTGTTGTTGTTTCTTTTATAGTTATGCATATGAATTTATTTAATTCTCAAAGAAGACTTTAAAATACATTCTTAGTGACTCATAAGTAAGCCTTTCTCTTGCTCATCACAGTAACGACATCACAGTTTTCCAAGTGGAATGGAGGGCACAGTAAATGCAGACAGGCAGTCGTTAGTGCAGCCTGCTTCCCTGACGCTGTCTTCACTGTTAATACAGCATGTCCGTAAACAACCAGGGAAATCAGCTATGAATACCTCCTACCAGGAGCCAGGGGACAGGGAGAGAAAAACAGCATGCATCAGGCTGAGGTCAGGACAAGCACCCCGGAGCAGCACACATCTCAGACTGTCTCTGTGAAACAAACGGTTTACACCTGCCCATGCACAGCAAAGCACCATTACTCATACGTTTGAATGCCATCATGATGCCATTATAAGAACATACAGTAAGTACATTTACAAACGAGAGGAGGCCATTCAGTCCACCAATGCTCGTCAGGTTCCAAGCAGCTGACTGACCTCAAAACGTTGCTAAGTTGAGTCTTAAAGGACCCAAGTGATTCAGCATTTTTGTGTTGCTCTTAAAGTATTGCTTAGGATTAACTTTGTCAACTACTGATTTTAAAGACTTCAATGAATTCTTTGTTCTCGGCTAAATAGATTCAGTTCTTTCAACCTATCTTCATAGCTCATTCCTTTAAGCCCTGGGATTAGTCTGATTGCTCTTCCAGAGCTTGATGAAACCCTAGTGGTATTGGTTCAAATTCTCCCCCCAAAAATGTCACAAATGTTAAGTCAGCTGTGGGTCAAACATGATTACTAAATTAATTTGTAGCACCAATCGACTACAGATTAATATGCAAACAGTACAAGATTGCCAGAAAAGATAAACCTTATATTGAGGTTATTATGGTTTCTGTTTTTCTTCCCTTTATCAGCTCCATTTCTTTTTCCACCAATCCTCACATCATGCAGGGATGTACCAGCTGACTGTTGAAGTGCAAATGTGCTCCCATATATAAAAAGACCAAACCAGGAAACTACAGTCTGGTTAGCCTTAACTCCATAACATGTAAAAATAAATAAATAAATAAATAAAAGGTCAATTAAAGGAGTATATATACTGTATACAGGAACAGCATCATTGGAAACAGCCCACCTAGCTTCAGAAAAGGACAGTCCTGTCTGACAAACCTCTTTGAAGAAGTTACTGCAAGGAAGGATACAAAACAGTGCATGATATAAAAACCTTTCCAAAAAGCCTTTTGACAAAGTGGCACACGAAAGACAAAATGAGTGTGAATACTAAAAAGTACATGGAAGTGCACTCATAAGTGCTTAAAGCTAAGGAAACAGAGAGGACTTGTAAGAGAAGACACCTCTAATTGGGGGCATGTACTCAGGGGGAGCTACATCAACAACTTAGATCAATATAAATCAAAGGAGGTTATCATAGGTTTGTACAATGCAGTGGTGAGACCGCACTTAGAATACTGCGTTCAGTTCTGATCGCCACATTACCAAAAGGACATGGTGTCTCTGGTGAAGAGCAACCAGACTAATCCTACATACATTGATAAAAAAAAAGCTTGGCTGTAAAGGTGTTAAGTAAAATGAAGTGTAGATTTTTAGAACAGAATTCCACTGTGAGTTTGAAATATTAGTGGACACACTGATTTACATTTTTAAAGATAATTAAAGATAATTGTTCCAGGTGCCACGACTGACAATACACTGAGAAGGCAATATATTGAACAGTCTGCTATTTGTCTTCCCAAACAGCCTACAATTTGCATTTCATTACCGCTTCTATCAAGCATTAACAAAATTCTCTATGACTGAAAACACTTCAGCTGGCGGTGTGACTGCAAAGTGACTGTAGCGACACAGGAGCCTGAAGTCAACCCAAATAATCCTCAAACTGGAAAAGCACAGATAAGTGACAATGTGAGTGAGCCACACCAACCACCCTTGAAGCGGGTAAGGGTGTCATTCAGTCTTCATGCCTTTCCATTAATTGGTCTTTTCTTTTAAAACCTACTGCAAAGGTGGCAGTTGAGCCAAATTGTGTGGTGTTTTTACCACAAATGGATTAGTCCACTGTAAGTGGATACCTCATACAGATACAAACCATACCTCAATGGGTGAAGGACAAGGGCTCTGACCCGTTGCTAAACCTTACGCAATATATAGTATATTTACCGTAACATGCGGGCAGGGATGCTCTTTGTTATTGACAAATATGTTTAGTTGTCATCAAACAAATACATATGTATATGAATGAGATATATATGTATTCAATTTGACCTTCTTCTTGACCACAAATATAGTATGTGAGGTCTACTTTATACAGTATCCTACTTTACAAAAGTAATAGCAGTATAAATCTAATCTATCAGCTTCATTTAAGGAACTGTGCAACTTCTCCACTCACTTACCAATGGCTCTTTTTCATATCACTATAAATGATGTCCATGGGTAAGATGAATTGCGTGACCGTATGACTGGGATACCAACTGAATATGGGAATGTAGGATTTAAATACGATGTTGTGTGGTCCAGTGGTTAAAGAAAAGGGCTTGTAACCAGGAGGTCCCCGGTTCAAATCCCGGCTCACTCACTGTGTGACCCTGAGCAAGTCACTTAACCTCCTTGTGCTCCGTCTTTCGGGTGAGATGTTGTTGTGAGTGACCCTGTAGCTCATGTATAGTTCACACACCTTAGTCTCTGTAAGTCACTTTGGATAAAGGCTCTGCTAAATAAATAAATAATAATAATAAATAAATATGTGCATGGAAAAAAGTGGTCCATTTTCCCTCACTAATTGCTACAAAAAATACTTATTCCATTATGTTTTTTGATGGAAAATATGAGACCTACGGAATTATGGTAATGCATGAGAGCTAAAGATTTACTGGAATTATTTCATTAGCTTTATGTCCTTCAAATACTGTTCAAACAATGATGATGATGCCAGCCATTGTACTCCTAGAAACTGCTATTAGTAAGCTAAGAAAGGGTTAAACACTGCCCTAGCAATACCCTGACAAAGAATATATACCACAGCTAATTGCCTGCTTTGAGAGCTTTACAGCTGGTTATGACTACCTTGCCAAGTGTGGAATTAATGCACTTTCTGGCAGATTCCCAAAGCAGAGATTAAGAAAAGGGTTACTTTTCAGCACTTCTGTCTAATTTCCAAGCTGTTTCATCACTTGACCTCCTACTGTATTACTGGAGCAAGAGGCAAACCAATTTAGTTGGACCTATTAAAGTTTTCTCTCCAAGTATTCCCAAGGTGAATTTGTGAAACACACTGTATTTCTTATACAGTTGTATTCTTATTCAGTTTATTTGATTGCTTCATCTTGGAGGTGATGGGCAATCCAATATTAAGTCCTCCTTAGTGAAAGTGGATTAACCCCCTGGCCGTATCCCACTGCGCCTTAGCTGTTCAAACATGCCTGTCACATTTTTCACTTTACAGCCATTTCAATTACCTCGGTTTAGCTTGCTTGAGAGAAGCCATTCCAGCTTATTCTACTCGGAGGGAGCTGCAGAGCTAGGGACCTTGATAAAAACCTGGAACATTTGACACAGAAATGGCTGGACCCTCGAGATATAAAATTGTCCTTTTTCTCAGTCCCGGAGCATGAAACACGTTTCTGTTCAGGGAACTAAGTACGCATACTCAACTGCAATCTCAACCACCAGTTAAAAGAGTCTTTTTAGACTCGCTGCAACTAACCACAAACATACAAGACATTTCCAGAGCAATATATATTCGGTGACCCAGACATTGAGCTACTACAACAAATCATAGGAGGTTTAAACTTTAATTTGGATTCCTTTTTGCACGTTGGATACAGGGGAGTGCTTGTTGCTATGGAGACCCTACTTAAAGTTTTTATTATATATTATATAAGGTTTATAGGCAAATTAACTACTGTGACTAGAAACCATGTCAGAATGTATTACAAAATGTATGAAACCATATATAGGATGTCAATATTTTATAAAATAAATTCTATTATTTTGAAAATAATATCTCATATATGAAAAGTGGCCATTGACAGTAAATGTCCCATATATTTCACAATCCATTTCAGAATTTTACAGAAACAAATGAACTTGTTTAGTGTATTATAGCCTAATTACATGCCTTGTCATTACAGTACAGTAGCCAATGTCAAGTAACCATTTAGAATGATGGCAAACATCACAAGCCTTCTATAATGTATACAGGAATAAACACATACTGCATTTGTACTTATATTTGCTTTAAATCTGGCACTGCTACCGTAAGTATTTGACCAAGATTCTTGGCTTTATTAGTACTGTAGTAGTAAAAAGTTAATAACTTTGCAGTACTAATAGTACTTTTTTGTAAGTGATTTATCTTGGAATTAGACCAAATTGGTGGTAATCTTCTGTTGGCTGCCCGACGCGACACAATTAAAAGAAAAATGCACAACAAATGACAAGATTAAAACATAAAGGTAACAAGCAGGTCCAGAGTTTTGTAAAAGCAGAGGGACTGTGGTGATTAACTGAGGTGATTCATTGAAACAATTTAATGTGATGAAGTGATGGGTTGTCTTTACCAAGCTAGCATCTGATTTGGTAATAATTATTGAGAGGTATTCTCAAAACTGAGATACAGTAACAGCTGATTCTTATTAGTGATGTGTTTAAATCCTTCTTGCACCAGATGGTTCCAGCAGCTCTGATTTCCCACACCAGGGGTATTTTTAGAAGAGGGTTCATGCTGGTAGGTGCTGGAGGTGGGAGTCAACAGGGGGGTCCCTACACCCCCCACCCCTTAAATAAATAAATCTTTAAAACGTTCTGAGAATTATAACCCATGCAGCACCAGTGGAAATGTTCAAGAAAGCTGGTCTGGAATCAGTTAAGGTAATAGGTAACCATGCTTGCCAGTTTAAGCATGGTGAATCACTGCTAACCAGTATGGTTATATGGTCAATCCAGTATAAGCATTGGAAAGCATAGTTAACTGCAAAATCACCATGTACTGTACATATACAGAACAGCATGTAGCCACTCTTCTCTCAGTGAAATGGACTGGCAAACCCTGCTGACAGTCCCAGCAACTCCCAGGGAGCTGGAGTTGGGAATTGGGAAAGGCGTTTTTTACACAGCTGGTCTGTAAGACCCGACACTCTGGGAGATCTAGGTTTGGATCCCACTCCAGTCAGAAGCTATATAAATGAGGTGTTCCTGACCAAGCCTCTAGTGGATATTTATCATCATTAAACAGAATTCAGCACAAACGTCAGTCTGACAGGCAGTGTTCAGGTCAGGATTGAGGCGGTGTGCATGCCACGATAAGGAGAAGTTCTCATAACAACTGCCAGATCTGTCCCTCACTTTTAAATTGTGCAGGCTGGCAGCAGCCAGGTACATAGAAGAGTATAGACAGTAAAGCTCACCAACATGTATTTATACTGTTTCTTCTTGAACAAGCAAATCCAGAATTACAGTCTCTTAAACCAGCATGACCACATGAAAGTTATCACAAATCAACCCATGGAGTTGCTCACCCAGCTCTGTGTCATACACCTCGACGGTGCTGACGAAGTGAGGGCGCGAGTAGAAGTTGTGGGGTCCCGGCTGCTGGAGCCCACCCAGGCTGAAGAAAGTCTTGTCCGCCATGGCACAGCTGGCGAAGGCACGCCGACTCGGGATGCTGGGAAAGCGGGTCCAGCTTTTCACTTCCAGGTCAAAGGCTTCGAATGCAGTCACTGGGAGTTTCCCTTGTCTTCCACCTGAGAAGTCAACCGCAAACAGAGCTGGATATTAACAGTTTACTGTTAATGTATCTTTATACAAGAGGAATATTGATGCTAAAATGTTTCATAGGGCAGCAAATCAAGGTCAAGGTCACTGGTCATTTTTTTTCCATGGTGAGCATATAACTGCAAAACTGTCTGTAATATGAGACACTGAACATGACCATGAATGTAAAAAAAATACCTCGTTGGTATTATGTTGTATTTCAAAACAGATATCTTTTAAACTACTGTAGTACCAGATATCATGTTTTAAAATGAAAATACATGTGTGCTATATTGTGCTCCTTTAAAAACTGCACATTTGAGACCTATATAATGAATGGGTGTGCAAGGTGGTAAAAATGTATGGAACTATTTTGTTCCACTGAAGTGCAGAGCACATACACTGACCCAAGCTGACAGGCATCAGACAGCATGAAAGCATATGGAATTTAAGCATGCTGTGTGTGAAACACAAAGGCTCATTTTAATGATATCTGACACCACTGTAACTGTATAGAGAGATTTTCTCTCGACTCACAGGATGCCGATGAATGTAGTGCAGAGCTGCAGCAGTCCTTTGTTGGTGGTTCTGAATCAAAAATGATTTTGCATACCTGCCATTTTATAGGAATGAACCACAACAGCAAAACCTATTTATCATTCCCCTCAGGTGTAGTCAAGGAGTCTCAAAATATAAATGTACTTTGTTTGTTCTTTATGGAAAAACATTACAAGCATTACCCCCTGTAGGTGGAAACAGGCAAGTCCCCAAGTGAAGTCGATGCTTTGAATAGTTGCACTTAACTATCGCACAGCTTATAAAAGGTCTATACGCATGATGTGACCACATCATTTGTACTATTTGTATCCTACAACGTATTCAATGTGCTGGCCAATCAGTATCTACCGTACCAAGTGTGTCTGCAACATGATGTCACTATCAAAACCTCTTCTCTGACCAGGTACCATGAAAAATGCATGCAAGGGCTTGAAATCAGTTCTTTATGAGTGGAGGAAGCTACCTAGTAAGTGTCAAGTGTGAAGGACACAAGAGGCAGGTGTTACATCTCAGACTGAGGGAGTGTGACAGGGTTTTTACTTCATTATTATTTGCTTTTGTGTAAAAAGAATGTATTTTGCCCCCTAAAATGTAAAATGAATATTAAATAGTTTTTTAAAGACCTCATTTTCTGTTTGGCCCCTCGAAGTCATGTGACTAGGTGGGTGTGTATATAAACAGGCAGTATCCTGCTGCAAAAGGGAGGAGTCACTTGCCAAATAAGTCTGTTTGTTTTATTGATGTTTTGTTTTTACTTGGTTTAAAATGTGACTTATTTTATGTTCACTTGTTCCGTGAAAGATGAAACAGTGGGACTGGTTCCCACCTGATCAAATAAAGACTTTTTTTTCCCCAACAGAAAATTGTCTTGGTGCCAGCCAGTGCCTACAGGGGGGAAGCAATGCTGTCAATTAATGATACGATCATGGAACTATTGAAGGCAGGTGAAGGGATTTATCAATAGGAATTATGCACAAATGTGATGCATAAAGGTGATCTTTGACGTGTGTGTAACATCTGGTATCAGTTTGGACTGGAGATGGCAGATGGAGGTAGCGGTAGGGAGCCCCAGTTTGAGATTGGAATGAATGAAGGATTTTACAGCCAGCTTCAGGGTATAGATGGAAACGTGGCATTTTATAACTGCAGATGACACATGTTTCAACTGTAAAAGGATTACAGTTCGAAAAAAAAACCCAAAACTACTTTCTGAATTTGTATGTTACAATCTGCATGCATTTGCATAATGCACTTCTGAAGGTGTATACACACAAATTAGTGGACTCTGATTCAATTTTTTTTTTTTTAAATATGATTTTTATATAAATATTAACAATAACAAGAGCTAGAAAAATTACAAAGCCATGGAACAGAAGATTCAGTTCTCTGCATTCCAAATATTGGCACTAAAATATTTTGCCATATGGAGCTATATAGTGTGAAAATGTCACATGTACTGCACTCCTACAAATACATTCCTTCTGTCTAAGTCGAAATAGGAAGGCTACAGGCCAAGCTTGCTAAGCTATTAATCCAATGCCAAGTTGAACAGTTTATCATTTTGAAAAACAGTGTGTGACAGAATTAGAAATAAACAACTTATATATCCTGCAGCAGAATTAACACTGGGCTGTGTGTGTGCGTGTGTCTATATATATATAATAACAGGAAGCCTGTTACTGATTTACTTCCTGGGTCATTTCACCCCAGCAGTGTCTTCTGCGTCAAAGCATGTTAGCTGAAAGCATGTCAGTCAACAGGGGAAGCAGCTACCTGGTTGTCGAATGGAAAGAAGCCAGTAAAGGGTTGGGGATGTTTCCTCCAGGTGACCCAGGAAGTGCAAGACAGCATGAAAGCAAGACTTGCAAACAAAGACTTCTTTAATATAGTGTAGTACCAGATATCATGTTTCAAAATGAAAATTCATGTTCGTTAAAACAAGTGCATCTTTCAAAACCTGCACATTTGAGACACACTGTACATAATGAATGGATGTGCATGGTGGAGAAAATGTAGGGAACTGTTAGTTACAATTACTATAGAAATATAAAAATACTGTTCAACAACTATCTGAATAATTGGTAAACTGTTCACAAACTTCCACCACCTTCCCAAGCTGCTGATTAAAATGCAAATGAAAAAACAGGGCTTATGTTGCTGTATGATTTATGACATCACAATGCCTGCTTAGTGAGAGCCATCACTTCACTGCGGTTGCCTCATTACTACACCGCTGTCCTTTTTGTTTTTTAAATATCGCTAGTGTTTAGATGAACAGAAGTGCAATTATACACTGATGCACATTTCAGCCTTTTGGGCACCTTGGACTCAGCTGCATTGGATCATTTTCATAAATCAAATTGCTTCCCTGCATTTTCATCCTTTATATATCTTTAATCCAATAACATAAACAGCCTAGTGTCTTAGTGGGGGATATTGAATGTATTGGCTTTGTGAGTCCTTGAGACTAGTGAGACACTGCAATGTAAGTGCAGTAAAAACAACTGAAATGAACAGTATTTAAAGAGCAGGTTAGCAGCAGAACAAAAATACAACGCTACATGTATTACGTGGTTTTTAAAGTTGCGTTTTAATGTTTATATCCAGGTAATTTTAGCTGCAATCAAAACACACATCTATTTCTGTACAGTCTATTACTGGGGTACGTTATAGAGAGAATTTTTTCGTCCCTATTTGCAGCGATCATTATGATAATTTAGGGATGGGATAAATTATCTGGTTTACTTGTTCCTGAGCAACAGAAAATCAGGCAAATGCTGAGCAATTCTGAGCAGAACACTTTTGTCGCTGTCAGATATTGGTTGCATTTCAATTGACTGCACTGTGTAGTCACAATCTTCATTTTGAATACATTTTCTTTGCTGGACAGAAAGAGTTCCACATTTTGTTCCATCTTGCTTTACTAAAACTATGGGACAGGTGAAAGACAGAGTTAAACAAAGTGAGAGACCAGAAGACCATTGAGAGGTCTACTACCATATACTGTAGGGTTGTAGTACTGTAGCGTACATTCAGAGAAGTCAAGAAATGAAAGGTTAACCTTAACTATGAGAAAAGGGTACACAGACTGCATATAGCTCTACGGCTATAATTACACACTTATCAGTATAACTAAATGGTTTATAGAAAAATAAGAGTTTTTCTTCTGTATGACAAGCGCACTCATTGTAGATGCCAGGACAGCATCACCCCTACTTACCCAACACATAGATCTTGTTCCCCCGAAGAAAGGAGGAGGCCCCGTACCTGGGAGTGGGCATTGAGGGAAGGGGCTGCCACTGGTCCCTGCCCGGGTCGTAGACTCGAACAAGGGCCTGGGGAGACGTGTCGCAGCCCATTCCTCCGAGTGCATACACCTCCCCCTCTGCAGGAGTGAGACAGAGAACAGCATGGTAGACAGCAGTGCCAAATAACAACAGCACGTGAATCACAGATACACAAGCCAGGCGGGGCCAGTGTGGTCAAGCTCTTAGGACAAGGAGACAGTAAACTAAGTGAACGCGTAGAAATATATTTGTATTCAAAATGTGTTACTATAGTGAGTGTTTTATAGCTATGTTCCATCTGCTTCGTTTTTGGTATTTGGGCTGATGTGCAGATATAATTTAATCAAATAAGATGCCGGAGGAATTACAAGCCCTCCTGTGACTGTCCATTCTGGCACACCCAAAATATGAATCCTGCTTTTGCATTCACAATGCATTCTTATTGCAGTTTTTGGGGAGTTCTGACATTTATGGTCTTAAGAACCAAAAGCATTCAGGAAGGAATGTAGATGCTTCAATGTAGATTATTTCTGGATTCCATTTCAGTAAGCTGAAATTTCTAAATTTGTCTGTATTATAAATGCATTGCTGTACATAAATACAATTCATGTAACATTACATCTAGCTTATTTCCTGTCTTTAATTTTTAATCAAAAAGAACGGACTTGGAATTCACTTTGAATCCAGTTTGAATACTAAAATAAAAGTGATCTATTCATATCTAAACAGTATTCCTTTAGGATATGAGGAACAAGGGCAAACAAGGACACAGAATTACTGACAACAGTATTACTGTTAAGCAAAACCCCTTAGCCTTTTTATGGAGTAAATCTATCATTAATAGTTAGTCTACATCAGTTCCACATCAGCAGTTCCCATATCCTTTCCTCAAGGGCACCCCTGTCACTATCAGTGCATATATTCTGTGAGTCAATTCTGAAAATAAGATCTCTCAGAGAGGGACTGAGTGCTGAAATACTGTCCATTTTAAATAAAAGTACATCATCTTTCTATCTAACTAGTCCTTCTAGCCTCCACCAGATTCCTCTAGGAAAAAACAATGTCTCAGAGAATGAATCCATCTATTTAGTTATCAACTATAGGAGTATTTTTATCCCCCACTGAGAATGCATATCCCCACCACTGGGTACAGTGGAAGCGGCCATACATACATACAGTAGCACAAGTTATTGAGTATATGGTAATCTGGGGGTGTACGGAGGCTGTCTGTCTGTCTGTCAGACTGTTAGTATGTCAGACATTTTTACATATACCTAAGACGTACCTAATTGTGATGAAAATGTTATCTAATTGTGATTAAAGGACATTCTTTAGCACAGGTTATTTTTTAAAGTACTGTATGTCCCATGTTTTACATGTATCTTGAGAAGCGCTGTTTGTGATGTAACTTGTTAAGGACCTTATTGAGTGACCCATGATCTGTGGGTGTATGGATACTGTCTGATCTTCTTTAGTACAAGCTATAAAAGAAGCACCATGGAAGCACCATGTCTGTCTGTGTCTCTGTCTGTACTGTATGCTTTCCAGAGAAGTGCTTATTCAAATATGATGAAACTCTGTGTGGGTATACTTTAACGATAAGAATGTAAGAATCTGAGGGCATATACAGTAAAGGCCATCTGTGTGTACATATTCATGCTACTGATAGCTCTGGTCTTGAATGTAGAGCAGTGGTGGGGGATGAGTGGCACGGACAAGCTTGCCATTTGTAATGGTGTTCTTTACTGTAGACGAGTGAAACCAACCCAGGTTCTGTCAGAACATTATAATGCTATTTAGACACTCCTGCATCCTAAATTACATACTCAGTTCTTCCTGTTGAAAGGGAATTTTAAAGAACCGTCTCTCCCCCTGCATCACTGCCAGTCAGTGTTTTAATGTCTACCATCCATCATTGCCTCCGCAGAGTCTATATTATGACTGTCTATTAGACAGGTGCTTAATGGCTGTCGAGGAGCTTGGAAAGCAGTGCTTGGACTGGAGAGGTTATTACTGAAGACTAATCTACATGTTCTTCCTCGTCAACCCTTCAGAGATGGTGCTCTCTGGGGTCCCTATTTATCAAGGTTATTTAGAAACTAAAACTAACCAGATATACATCTACCTTGTTGTCACTGTGGCTATTTCAATAACTTCTATGCTTGAATGCTTCAAGTGTCCTCTGATGGCAACGCGAAGCTCAGAAACACTGCACCACGAAGACATGTACATAATAGCTCATCAGAAATCATGTTTTAATTATAAGATACACATATTGTGTTCCAAATATAAAGAGCAGTAAGCTTCAAAATGCATTTGCTTTTTATTGTCACTGTCCCCATCTCTACTCTTATTCGTGGTTTGTATTTCAATTTCTCAAATGTTGGGTTTTTACTTTTTCATACAGTCTGTGTTAAAGGTTATTCAGATTTAGTTTCCAGTCATGTGTAACACAGGCTAGATCCGCCACCGTATCTATATAGCAATACTAGCCAGCGCCACCTTGTGAACAGATAATGTGGATCAAATGTCCTTTTGTATTGCTGGCAATACACACAAACTACATGGTGCTGACTTTTACTACTGTAACACCACTTTGACAGATATAGCATGTGTTACACATGCCTATGGTTGGCAGCTGGAAGTGAGGAGCAGTTCCTGAACTCTGGTCAAAGCACCTTAACAAAGACTATATGAAAAAGTAAGAAGAAAAAACATAATGCTGAGTAAATGAAATTAGTTGCATGTCATAAAAAATGTAAAACGTAGAAAACAACAAATAAGATAAATAAGAAGAATTTGAAGCTACTCTCTCAGTGTTATTTAGCAAAAATGATAAACACATCGATACAGCCATTCAGTTTCTGAGTAGAGCGGTCATCATCCCACAGGTAGATGGTAGACACCCTCTAAAAGCTAACTTTAGAATCTTGAAACAGAGACATGAGTATCAGGCTAAAGAAAAAGTCTTCAGCAGTCATTACCTTGTCTTACAGTTCAGCTTCCAGTGACCTAACTGCTGTGTCAAGTTAATGCTTACTGTATCTTCCATTGCAGTGGAATATAAAACTTCAGCTGCTGTATTTTACAAAACAAGCAAAAACATGGAAAGATTGCTTTTTATCTTTAATTCTTTGATTCCATTTTGAAAGCTATACCCAATCACTGCTGACTTTTGGTCAGCTGACAGTTTACTAAGCACAGGAGGATGCTTAGGGATAAAAAGATGTACTGGAATGAGTGAGAATGTGGTGTTTGAATAGGCTGGTATTTCTATGACTTTTAATTTCCACAATAATATTCACCTCAGGATCTGGGAGATGTGAAGTCTGTGGAACAGAGTATTATCAGCACTGCCCAGACAGATCAGTCCTCACGGGAGAACCACAAGCCTCCAGATGTTTGGCCTGCTGCCCTAGTTCTCTCACCCATAATCCCTCAGAGCTGACTGAACTCTCACAGGTTCTGGGAGCGAATAAGAAAACCTGTCCTAATTAGGCTATATTTGCTCTGATCTCTCCCTGGAGACACCATGGCAACCTAAATGCACCCAACAAAAATTAAGAAGCACGACTCCAGCTAGCAGCCCTTACTTACTCATCCACATTCATTAAAATCTCCCTGCTTCTTAAACCCTTTGAGGAGAATTATCCTGTCCACAACGAACACAGTTTGAAGCTCTAGCAAATACTAGTATGGTTCTATTGTTTCCCATGCCAGCAGAGCAAGAGGCTGAGCTGATGTGTAGGGACAGTTGATGTGTAGGGACAGTTTGAACTCTGACAGTAGAAAAGCACCTGTTCATTCTACACAGCTAGAACAGCTAGTGAGTAATACAATCCCCTCTGAAGATAGGCTTTTTCACCTTTACAAAACAGCAGTTAATTTATGGCTTGGGATATGAATGACTTTGAACACTAATCAAAACGGGTGATTCACAAAGCTTGAAGAGTTATTTAAAGGATGTTTTGTATGAATAAAAACAACAGAATATCAAACTTGTTATTCAAAAAACCTTCAAATACTTTACAAGGAGGGGTTCCCCTCGTGTTTTAAAGGCATGGCCTTGGGGTGTTCAGGGTGAATCATACAGTCAAGGGATCGCAGGGAAGCGTCCTGGCTGTGCAAAGTTGCTCTTCTTCAATGGGGATTTCCACAGGGAGTGTCTCATTGGCTCTGGTGCTCCCACAGGTTAGGGAGGCAAAATCTTCAGGGACTGTTTCTCCTCTTTGTGCTACAGTAGACCCTACTGGCCAGATGGACACATGCAGGGCCAGCCTGTGGGTGTAAAGAGGCAAATGGCTTGGTCATGGGATTGGAGGGCACCCACAGGCCTTCAGTCATCTGAGCTGTTGTGGAGAATGTTGGGATGAGGGAACATAACTGGGTCTAAAATAATTAGGTACCATTGACCAAAAAAGAGAGGGCAGTAAATAGATGGGTATGGAAACTGAAACACTCTCTCAACCCTTTAGAGAGATAGGGTTAGAGTTGACACATTTTATATAGACCAAACAAGACATACAGTAATTCTAACACCTTGACTAACAAAAAAAACTATAGCTATTATGTGATTCACATAACTAAAGTTAGCAAGTGAATTATATCATAAGGACAGGCTGTTCATCTCAAGAGAATCAGTAAATACGACTTACTGTAGAAAAAAATATCACCATGGGAACCAGACATGGGAAGTTAGCATTACGTAAAAGGAGATTTGAGCCAGTATGTGAAGTCCTGCTGAGCCCTTTTAAAAGTACTGTTACAAAAATAGACTATCAGAAACAGCAACCTATTCCCTTAGTAGTGTGTTACACTGTATGGTCCAACGTCAGTATGCCCTGTACGGTTACAATGCTACAGGCATAAAGAACCCCCTCTAAATCGTCTGATAACTAGCTGGGATCTCTCAGAAGTAAAATGACTAAGGAGGAAAACACTCTTCTTTACAGTAAAATGTGTGTTATTTATTTCAGACCTCATTTATGTTTTCTTATCTTTTCATTTTGATAGAGTCATTAATAAATTATTTTACATGAATGGATACTAAATTGGGTCATTTTTGCCACTGAAAACACTTCAAGCAGTGTTTGTCTGAATATTTGAATATTTTGTCCCAGTACTACAATAGCGGAATAAACTGCAACCGAATTTACAAGAAAAAAATAAAGACAACTTTAATATAAATTATGATTAAAACCATTGTTGCAGAGAGGTAGACAGAGGATGACTAATGCACTGGTCCTCCCACACATGCTCAATTGGATTGAGATCCAGGGAGTGTGGTGTCCAGGGAAGATGCCGTGAATTATCTCCATGAACGTAGCTCACTGCAAACCATTGCACACTACAGCATTGCTTGGATGTCCCTCATTTACCCAGGTGTTTCCATTTTTTTGTCCACTACCTGTACCCCACACCAGGGCATTGCCAAATCTAATTGGGTAGTCTTACAATGCCTACATTTTTCAGGGCCTGCAGTATATTGGAACTGCAAGCAAAGTCAAAAACAGAAGGCAGGACCTCACTAAGATTTTCAATAGTTTAAGACAGCAGATGATTTTCAACAGTTTAAGACAGCAGAAATCAAGAACTTAATAAATGATCATTAGCTCCACATGATGGTACATTTTCTTGAGTATTATCTCTGTGAAATGTTTATGAATAACATAGCATTCTCTCACATGCATCAAGTCCAGCAGCAGCATTCAAGCATTCTGCAGAGCAAGCGCCAAAGGCATGTTGCCATAGCAACAAGTTGGGGGACTGTGACCTAGTTTATGTACATATTTAACAATTCAGTTAATGTTCATATTAAAAGGTCAAAGGTTGTACATATATATCAGTATTGACGAATGAGGATTGAGGAATAAACCACAAGCCCCTGAAGGAGTTGAGTGGGTTGTTTCTGGCTATCCTCCTGAAACAACCACAGCACGCCATGAACGTTAATGGAGTATTTTGTTTATATACAAGGATGATTATAGAAAAGAAAACATGTTGAACCTAAATCAATCAACTGAATTTAGAGAATAGCTTTCCTTAGATCAAGCTCCGCATTTGTTTAAGCAATGCAGCATCATTTGGAACAGTGCGATTTGCCCAGTCACCCTGTCGTTGGATTTAAATCAATGCAAGATAGATTCAAAATTGAGATCCAGTAAAAAAAAAAAAGTGTTGCTGGTGCTGTAAAAAGTGTTCTCAATGCTTGATCAACGCTTGTTATATACTGGATAAATTTTGCAAATTCAGCCAAGTTTTATTTTTATTTATTTCTTAGCAGACGCCCTTAGATTTCTATCTTAACTCTTCAGTCTGAGGGAATAGGTTTTGTGAATGTCTGAATTGTTATTGGATTAACTAACTAACGATTTCAAGTCATGCAAACAGGGGACAGCAGTTGTCAGAAAAACTAAAACTGTCTTCAGACTTTGTTTCCGAGAAAGCAAGTAAATGCAGTGAATACTGATGCATGAAACAGAACAGCTCCAGGAAATCCATTGAATTCTACAATTACGGCCAAAAAAACACTCCTCTCCCCTGCATTCGATTCCTGCTAAGAGCTCTTCCAATTACTGGTTGCCATTCAATCTAAATCACTAGTTAATGAGACCCAGTGATTTGTAGTGCCAGCTGGATGGTTTTAGGAAACTGAAAATGCAAGGATTAAACAAGCCTAAAATCATCTTATTGATTTGGTAGTTTTGAATGTCAACTGTTGAGCTTTATTTCTGGGTTATTTATTGAATCTGGACAAAGCATTGCCAGGCCCTTTGTGAAGACTGCTTGGTATGTTGTTCAACACCTTTATATAACAGACAGTGGCTGAAGGAAACATACTGTAAGAATGACAGGCTTGAAACTATTAACTGGGCTCTGAGCAGAAAATGAAGACAGTGCGGCCTAAGGATAAGAGATATTGTTTTTTTTTTTCAACTAAGCTTTTGGAGCAAAACCAGAATACATCTGGTTCTTTTGACTGGTGCCCGAGAGATCCAGGGTTCAGATCTCAACCTGAATTGAACACAGAACACACAGCATATTGTAACTAAGGGAGCCTTCTGTAATATTTCACTCCGACGCATAGAATCAATATATTTTTTAAATTCAGTTGGGTCTCCCTGGTGTGGGATATTAATGGCAGACTCTCTATATTGATAAATAGTTTGTTAGAATTATTGCAAGATCTTGCATTCAATAACAAATGCAATGCTGCTGCATGAATTTATATTTTAGTTCCGGATCGCACTCGGTTCCAGATTCCGCAGTGCTACTAAGAAGATGTGGAGCTTGAGCTAAGGAAAGTACTTCTCTCGATTCAGTAGTTATATATACAGGTGTTCCACAGCGTATCCTTGTGTGATAAACAGAATACTCCCTGATTGTTCATATAGTGCTGTGGATAGCAGTAAACAGTTATTCTCTATCCTCATTCATGGGCCTCTATGAAAAGTCATGGTGTATCATAGCAGGGGTTCATTTGAAAATAAAAAGGTGTTTTACCAGATCTTATAAATAAGGGAAAGCATTTCTGTTTATACAGTACACCTAATGTACCGGCCTTGATTTACAGCAGCTCCCATTATATCCTTCAAATTCTCATCGGCCTGAGGATCGATTTCATGCCTTATTGTGTCGGGAGCTGCATGCCAACCTTTGCCTTGCCATGTTTTAAGATAATCTTCACGTTTGAACATTACCAGCAGCAGGCAATCCAGCACAGATTAACCCCTGAGTCTTAACCAGTATGAAGTACTCAATGGTACATCAGAAAGTGTAATGACTTTTTTATGTGACATTTTGCTAAAATTCTCAGTGCGTCTTTTAAACTGTATTTTGCGACAGTTGCGAAATTCCTACACCAAAACATCACCCAACTAACAACCCAACTGCTTCAGCTGTGTTTTTAAAATGACAAATCTATTTCATTTTACAAAATTCGATTCAGAAAAACAGCTGTAGTTACTATTTACATCTCATGGTTCTGGTGACTTAATTCATAAGAACTTTAATGCAAATTACTTAAGAACTCACTGCAGTCCATCTATTATTGTGTGTGTGTGTGTGTGTGTGTGTGTGTGTATATATATATACAGTACTGTGCAAAAGTTTTAGGCAGGTGTGAAAAAATGCTGTAAAGTAAGAATGCTTTCAAAAATAGACATGTTAATAGTTTATATTTATCAATTAACAAAATGCAAAGTGAGTGAACAGAAGAAAAATCTACATCAAATCAATATTTGGTGTGACCACCCTTTGCCTTCAAAACAGCATCAATTCTTCTAGGTACACTTGCACACAGTTTTTGAAGGAACTCGGCAGGTAGGTTGGCCCAAACATCTTGGAGAACTAACCACAGTTCTTCTGTGGATTTAGGCAGCCTCAGTTGCTTCTCTCTCTTCATGTAATCCCAGACAGACTCGATGATGTTGAGATCAGGGCTCTGTGGGGCCATACCATCACTTCCAGGACTCCTTGTTCTTCTTTACGCTGAAGATAGTTCTTAATGACTTTCGCTGTATGTTTGGGGTCGTTGTCATGCTGCAGAATAAATTTGGGGCCAATCAGATGCCTCCCTGATGGTATTGCATGATGGATAAGTATCTGCCTGTACTTCTCAGCATTGAGGAGACCATTAATTCTGACCAAATCCCCAACTCCATTTGCAGAAATGCAGCCCCAAACTTGCAAGGAACCTCCACCATGCTTCACTGTTGCCTGCAGACACTCATTCGTGTACCGCTCTCCAGCCCTTCGGCGAACAAACTGCCTTCTGCTACAGCCAAATATTTCAAATTTTGACTCATCAGTCCAGAGCACCTGCTGCCATTTTTCTGTACCCCAGTTCCTGTGTTTTCGTGCATAGTTGAGTCGCTTGGCCTTGTTTCCACGCCGGAGGTATGGCTTTTGGCCGAAGTCTTCCATGAAGGCCACTTCTGACCAGACTTCTCCGGACAGTAGATGGGTGTACCAGGGTCCCACTGTTTTCTGCCAATTCTGAGCTGATGAGACTGCTGGACATCTTCCGATTGCAAAGGGAAGTAAGCATGATGTGTCTTTCATCTGCTGCAGTAAGTTTCCTTGGCCGACCACTGCGTCTACGGTCCTCAACGCTGCCCGTTTCTTTGTGCTTCTTCAAAGAGATTGGACAGCACATCTGGAAACCCCTGTCTGCCTTGAAATTTCTGCCTGGGAGAGACCTTGCTGATGCAGTATAACTACCTTGTGTCTTGTTGCTGTGCTCAGTCTTGCCATGGTGTATGACTTTTGACAGTAAACTGTCTTCAGCAACCTCACCTTGTTAGCTGACTTTGGCTGATCCTCACCCAGTTTTATTCCTCCTACACAGCTGTTTCTGTTTCAGTTAATGATTGTGTTTCAACCTACATATTGAATTGATGATCATTAGCACCTGTTTGGTATAATTGTTTAATCATACACCTGACTATATGCCTACAAAATCCCTGACTTTGTGCAAGTGTACCTAGAAGAATTGATGCTGTTTTGAAGGCAAAGGGTGGTCACACCAAATATGGATTTGATTTAGATTTTTCTTCTGTTCACTCACTTTGCATTTAATTAATTGATAAATATAATCTA